>JAVJGJ010000032.1:6527346-6546890 GCA_035590215.1 Microhierax caerulescens | reverse complement strand
AGGCTACATCAGGGATTTGGTTTGCACGAAACTTAAACAGAAATGGGTTGTTCTAAAAAGAAAATGCATGAGATCAAGCTTTTCTTTGAATTATTTCAAGAATAATTAATCCTTCAAAAGTCAATTTCCAAAAACATCAGAGAAATGCAATATATTAAACTTATTTACTTCAGTCATTTTCAGCCAGCTCCTAAGAGACCCTGCATACAGTGGAGGATGCAAAGACAAATGCAAAGAAACATTTCAATATTTCTATCCTTTAAACTTTCCATTTGGCAAAAAGTTCCAATAGTTTGGGGTTTGATCTTTGTTCAAGACAAAAACAGATGTCAAAACATTGACTTCCTTCACAGCAAGAGCTTATATTTTTTCATCATCTTTAATGGCTTTTTGGAAGTATGATCTTCTTCAGATAGGGTGCATTCTTGTCAAACAGATGAGAAGAATACTTCCATTAATATCTTCATTATTTTTTTATATATTTCTTGCCCTTCTCAAATATCCTTGTATATGTGTGTTCCCATACTGATGCATTTTCCAGTACGATTATTGCACTCCTTCAGCAGGCTTTGACATTGTAGAATGATAGTGCTGTCACAAATACTACAATCCCTGAATTAACAGGTTTGGAAATGGTCAGCAGATTAGAAATGTTTGGTTAAAGTTTACTCTTTGGTTTGAAGTAAAGGGGCAAAATATTTGCATAAATGAATTTTTAATAGATACTAAAAATAAAAAGCTGCTAAGGAAAATATAACTTGTCTACATTATCATGCGATTTTAATTATGCAAGCATTTATGTTCTTTGTGTATTTTGACTTAGGGCCATGTGAGACACATGAGTGAGCTGTCACTCATGCAGAGTTAATTATAATTTGTCCATACAGTGGAAAAAACCCTGGCAAAATATGATAACTTTTCATTGTCAGTAAAGACTAGTTGTTGTTAGTCACTTGAGAAGATTATTCTTAGCAGATAATGCAAACTCTGTAGCTCAAAGTGTGCCCTGAAAAGAGGTGTACTTGCACGTGGCTAGATCCCCTACAGCAATAGATTTTATTGACTAAGGAACTGTATCCTTTTGTACTATAAGATTTATTTCATTTTTTCTTTCCCTTTTACAAGAGAATATAATTTGATTCAGTGTTTGGCAATCTAAGCCAGGTTATTTAAAATAATATTCAATTGGAATGTACTGAGCATAAAATGCTATTTTTAGAGTAGTTACTTTTATACAGTACTGCAAACAGAAATTTTTACTTTCCTATGTGCGATACAGAACTAGTGTGTAAGGAGTCTTCAGGCTTTGCACTTCTCCTTTTCCCAGGTAAGTGGCAAGTAACTAGTTGTCACTGACACATAGGGCACAAATGGATAAAGCAAGCATGGATTCTGAGATCTATAATTTTTAATAATTTTTAAACTAGCTACAAAATGTCAATCACTTCACAAACTGACAGGAGACATAAGGAATTTCATATTACATGCTGTAAATGATATTTATCTCACAGTTTATCTAGAGTTCATTCATTTAGGTTTTTTTATTATTTTTTAATTAAGTCAGCTACTAAACATCTCAGCGATTTGGTGTGCATAGCTCTAGGTAAGCAACAGAGAACTGTACTGATAACAAACCACATGGGGATAGCGACTAGTAAGAGAGAGCCTTATAAAAATTACATTTCTTTGCACCATTTCATATGGTAGTCATTTCCTCCAAAAGATAGTCTTCAAAAGCAGCAGACAAACCCAATATATTACACTTATTTCTTTTGTCTTTGACATATTTTCAGCCAAGCTTTTATTTTGCTGGCAATGGCTAAATGGTGAGTGCCAAATCCCTCTTTTTTTCATAATTAAAAAAAATGATCATGATTAATAACTATATATATATATCAACAAGAAAAAAGTGGCACAACTGCAAACTTGCTGGTATAACATATTCCCAGAAGAGTCCGAATACTGAGCATGCTTTTGTTGTCATTGTTGGTGTGCTACTGCCATGGGAAAATTCTCGTTTAAGTAGGAGTCTAAAAGTCTATTTATTCCTCATGCATAAATGCATAAATCACATCACTTTTTAGTGCAATGCTTGTTATAGTAATATAATTCCACATTGTCTAATTATGAAATCATAACAACAGATAATGGCTATGAAGAACTGAAGACAGCAGGTTCAAGTGCTTAAACATCATGATACCCAAAGACAGGAGCATGGCAGTAGCTCTGTGGAATGTCACAGTTTTACAAGAACAATACTGTATATTTAAAGGTTAACAGCACGTTTAGCATTCCAACAGTGTTGTCATTCAGCAAACATCATTAAAAAAAAAAAAAGAAAAAAAGAGGAGAGGGAAAAAAGGAACTCAAAACAGAAACAAGGAAAGAAAAAATCCCAAAAAACATCATAGTGAGCTATAGCCATCAAATCAGCACTATGTACAACCTTTGGAAAGAAATATATCTAGAAAAAAATAATTACAAGTATCATTTTTGGAGAGCTGACGAACTACACAGGACAACATTTACAATGGGGCTGATATGTGCATGTGTGCAAACCTAGTAGATAAATACCATGATAAAAGCATGAAGGTACTGCCCTGTTGGACAGTGATAAAAGGAAATGCACTTTGCTGCATTTAACCACTGCCCAGCATCTTTGTTGCACGCTGGTTGGCTTCATCAATCCTGGTTTTGTTGGAATCAGCCTAGAGAAACACAAAGGAAAAAAACTAGATGAATACAGGGCAGAAAGAGAACACCTACAGTGCTTGATGGACAATTCTCTAGTTTTGGCTAGGTCAGGAAAAAGAATCAGCTTGAAAATTCTGGAGACCTGTTTTTTGTAGTGGTATTAGGGACCCAAAAGGAAATTGCACCTTTGCTGGTTTCGTGACACTTCAGGTAGCCTTTGAGTAGAGCTTTTACATTTGTATTCAGCTTCACTGAATTCTCATAAATGCTGTGCCAGGTCTGTAGCTGGTGCTATTGATAGTGCTAGCAGTATTGGTGGTAGTGGATGACAGGATAAGAATGGATGATGTACGTGTGAATTTCACTGGTGAAAAGCTTCAGTGCTTTGTCAGATTCAGTGGACCTGGGCGTGTTCTAATTTAGATCACTAATTTGCAGTCAAAACTAAATTGAATTTTGAGAATTGCTGAAGCAGCAAAGCTAGATGAGCAGATGAAGGGAATGTTGGCAAAGATAAATTTATTTGAAAATACATCAATCTGGATTTCTTCACTTTGCACATGAAAGGAAGGGAATAAGGTAGAAGTGAAGTCCATTATTCCTTTCTCTCAACAAAGTTCAAAAGTGTAGTTAGAAGGCAAGAGTAACCTCTCTTACTGGGCAGCAGCGTAAACAGGAATTAAGAAAAGGCAGGGATTGTACTGTTATCTGAAACAACCAAAATGGAATTTAGTCCAGCATAGGTTCAATTGTTAACTTCACTGCCTTCCATGGGGTAACACTTGCTGTGATTAAAATTCCATTGATAAAACGCCACCACCTGGGAGGTTTAAGAGCTCTCTTTGGGTGGGAAAAAACTTTGACCATGGGTTTCTATAGCTCTGCAGAAGTTAGTTTTGGAGACTAAAGATGCTGACAAAAAATTGACAAAGCTCCATTCAAGCCCATGTTGCTATGCCAACATGCTAGGAGAGGGACTAGATAGAAAATGGTTTCAATTTTTAAAATCAGACCTGTGGGAAAGGTGAGAGTTGTGTTACTGCTTTAAAAGCATGAACTCAAATAGTAAACTCTTTTCAGTGGTTGATGTCTCTGTTTTGTTAGCTTTGATGATTGTTCCCACATCTCTGGGGTGTAACCAAATTGTACAGATTTATTTTAAATCTCCAATTTGCAAAGACAGGATGGTGAAGTGACTTTCCCACATACATTTAAAAATCTTTTAAAACTTGTTTTACTGATGTGCAATAAATCATTCTTAAATATCTTGGGCTTTTCTCCATAATTGTTTTGGCAAATGCTGTGTAGACATGTATTTTTAGTACAGTAGCATGTGCCAGATCCTCAACAAGCGTGGATCAGCATAACCACTCATTATAAGCCACACATCTTTATTTTAGCTATAAGTTTGACTTTGTCTGCCACAGTATGGTTTCATGTGCTTTTACCTGATGAAGACTACACCTAAAAGATAAGTTCATGGTTTTGGAAGAAGTTACATTAGTCATGAAATACACATATATTCATTGAATATTGATGAAACATTATGCTCCTAAATAGGAATGCTAAGGTCTAATGCTGGTGGATGACATTGCATCAAAGTCAGGGGGAGCCTTTGTGCAGATCTTCCCACTTAGATCAAGACAGAATGCTTTGAGCAACTTTCTTCCCAGCCTCCTATTTATGGCTCATTTTAGGGCCAGGGTCTTCTGGTGGTGGTGTCCAGACCGTTTAACCCACTCATCCCATTCATCATTTTAGTTTTTGTCCCTTTCTCTCTGATCTGAGGGAAGGATACGGGCTTTTATTCATTGCTATCCTGATTACTGTGCCTAGATCAGGTTACGTCTCTGCACTATAGGATTGCTCCAGTTTAACATAAATGCTTTAGAAGCATTTTGGTTACCTTTGTGATGCACCCCAGCTTTTGCAAAGTGTGCCAGCCAAGGGTCATTCTAATGATCATAATGGAGCAAAAGTACAGTGCTCCAGCTGGTCAGGAAAAGTAACCAACTCCAGCAACGCTGTATGCCCACCAGCAGATAGGGATGATGGTCTGTTGGCATATTTCATTGCAAAATGGATGTGCATGCATTTGTGGTTTCAATACTATCTGGCTAACCATCATTTCTGTCTTTTATAGACGGTTTTCTTAATATATTGAGGTTTTTTCTAGTATCTCAATATTACATGTCCTTACTCTGAGAAATCTGGCAGATTTTCACTGAGACTGAGGACTGTCTTTTTTTATGCTGCTTTCATGATGAGTCCTCTGAGTACACTGCAAGTCCATCTTTCAGGAATGTGTCACTGTTCCTTAGCCAGGAGCTTTGCCTGACGAGGCCTGCCTGTGAGGCTGGACTTAATGAATCACATTAACTTACAATGTTGTTTTTTCATTGCTGTATGAAATGCCTAACTCCATAAGAGGACTGCATAGATGTGGAAGGCCAGTCCCTCAGTTAGCCAACTGCTCTCAGCATGCACTGCCTAGAGATTTGGCCCACGTGCCTCTAAACCCAGATGTTTGCAAGCCTGAACGGGTAGGAGGACAGTGACTTGTTAGGCTTCCTGTAGTTTGTGATAGTATCCTGCAGGCATAGGTAGGACACAGTTGATTTCCATCCACATCCACAGTGCCTCCTGCCACTCTGTTATGTCATCTGCAGGGTGGCTGATAACGTGTAATAGTGCATGTCCTCATACTTTCTCTGAGAAAATAGTGCATGTCCTAGACTTATTATTTACAGGTAGTTATGATGTAGGCTATATAATCTCCCAGTCTCTTCTCACAATGTAGATATATATGTGCTGCTTTCTAGTGCTTTTCATATACATAACAGCAGTAAGCCCCACCCACCCCACTCCTATTTTTCCCAGAATATGAAATGCTGCAGAATGGCATCACAGTAATACTGTGCAGTTTTTAATACAGTCAAACTAACAGATGCAGCTTTATAAACCAAAACTTTTGACAGATGCAGAGCTGTGTGCTCTGATGTGTTATGTAATTGTCTGTCTGTCAGAGACGAACTTCCCACCTTTAAGACAATACTCCTATACTCCACCCAGTTCTCTCTGTAATCAAACTCCAGTAAGGAAAGCAATCTGAGTGAGTCCCTCAGTGCAGTATTTTCTTTAATTTTTTCACTAGGCTCTGATGTAGTTAATTGACGTGAAAAATAGGCGTGGGCATCCTGCTCGTGTGAGAAGGCTTGCACGTGTAAGAAGGCTCAAGAGTACAAGCTCTACCACTTAAGGTCAGAATTAACTCTAAGCAGCACGTGTAAGTCCTTGGGTTAGATCCTCAGGTTGTGTAAATCTCAGCGGAAGTCGAGTGCTGTATTGATTTTACACCAGATGAAGATCTAGCCTCTTATGTCACTTCAGCCTGGCTGTGCCTGTGCCTGGAGCTCTGCCAGTACAAATGCAGATGGCTTGCAGATCTTGGGATCTGAGGATGGCAGTGAGTTCCCAGCCAGGTTTGAAGGGTGCTGCTGTCTGCTTAAGAAATCTGCAATGCAGGTCTAGCACTGGAATGGTGCTCTCTGCCTTTTTAAATGGTGGTTTTGTAGTAGTGCTGAAGTTTTGTATTTCACTGGGGCCTAATAGGGCCCAGGTTTATATATATATATATATATATATATATATATATATATATGTATATATATGCACATATCTCTCTTTCTCTCTCCTCCTCCCCCCATTCTCCAGCCCACCCCCAAGATTGCTGGCAGATCTCTGTCCTAATGTGGTTATAAGCAGGCAGCATGACAAGACTGGATGAACTGTTACCATATGGCAAAGTCTTGCTTGATAAATCCCCATCCTCTTTTGGGGACTGGTCCTCCAAACAGGTGATCCGATTCTGAATTGCTTATGGAGTTTCCAAGGGAAGGGAAAGTCCAGGAAAGTTTAAAACTTGCCAGAAAGTGTGGGGGCATTCAGACCCAGGCCCCACAGTTCTGCATAGCTCAGGGCACTTCTTCTTTCCCAAAGCTGTTGCAGAAGGAGCCTTGATTCATGCTAAGAAGTCTGCTTGCCAGGGCTGTTATCTGGCGAGCACAACATTGTGGTTTCAACACAACCTGCACTGGAGGTTACTGAAGATCCACAGCAGAGAGCTCTGCTTTGGCCCAGGGATTTGGAGGGAGAAGAGAGAAGAGCTCTAGCAGCTATTTCTGTCCCTTGTCCTTCTCCAAGCTGAAGACAAACAGCAGTGTGCACAGCCTGTGTTTGCAGAAGGGGAAAACCAGCCCCTTTTGGGTCCTCTTAGAAATGTCAGTTCTTACCTTCTCCATGATCCTGTCAATCTGGCGATTCTGTGTGTCGATCTCGTTGCCCATGTCCAGGGCCATGTGACGTAAGTTGCCAATGATGCCACTGACCTGCTCGAGGTTCTCATCCATTTCATTTTCCCGGGCATCATTTGTTACCCTGGGAGCAAAAAAACAATTATTTGAAGCAGACGCAAAGGAGGTTCCCCCTGAAAATCTCATTCACCTAAAACCTCCTCTGCATCCTCCTTCACTTGTCATCTGAGGAGCATGCTGCTGTGCTCGGCTTAAAAGAAAAGGGATTAACAAGTAGCTAGCCTGAAAAACATACACCTATTTTTTTGTTTTGGGGCTTAATTGTCTAGGTTCATCGCTGCTTCATTTGTACTGCTCGTGTATGCTTCTCCTAGAAGTGTTGCTGTCTGAGCTTGAGTATGTGTATGCAGTATGTACCACACACTGCACCTCTCTGCTAGTGATGGTCCTTATAAACAAAGACTGAAAGGGCGCTCCTTTTGGACCTGTGTGTGGTTAGAGTGCGTGGGAAGTGCCAGAGGGTGGTGGAATTGAAGCTATTCCACCTCCCCTCCTTGAATTACACATAGGTATGGATACTGTCCAGTCCTTGTACACTTGGGGCTCACTGAAATATTGGGGAAGAGCTGACTCAGCTGTAAAAATCCTGACCTAACATCCTACTTAATTAAATGTATTTCTGGTAAATGACAGAAGCAGCTTCTCTCAGATTTACTCGGTTTAGTAAAGATCCTTTGCCTCTCATTCTTAGCACTGTCTTTTTCAGTTGTTTGCTTTTTAGTAGAAAAAACTTGTGCTTAGGCCAAGGCCCAGTTCACCTTTCCAGTGACTGGAGAGGCATGTGGTGACTAACACTGGGAAAGGCAAGGTCCGTGGGTTCCACTCAGAAGATCGCTTGAGCTTTATGCAATTTGTGTTTATGTAGGTGCCAAAAGGATGCTAGAGGCTATTTGCAGAAGGATTATGGTGTAGCATAACTTCCTTTGCTCCTATTCTGTTATCATACCCCAGCCTTCGTGTTGGTGGGGCTGCCATCCAGAAAAAAAGGAAAAAAGTGAATGGCAGACCCAGCAAACTTAAATGGCAACTCCATCCCAGGCTCCAGATTGCATGACAGCATTGTTTCTATCACACTGATTTCCCTTTATCACAGCAGCCAAAAAAATAAGTGGATAATAGTTTTTGGAAAGATAATTACTTATTAATCCGGTGTCCTTAATCTTCAGAGATCAAAGCTTTGCCTCCTGGTATGCCTTTATCCATTCAGCTGATAGCATTGTCATCTAAATACATGCTCTATAAGCACTGTAATCAGTATGTACTTACTGCTGGATCCCTATGTATTGCTGGAAGTTTGCAGTTTGGTTGTCATTAATATAGCCGTGTGATTCAAACTGTCTTTCATTTGAGTGCGCAGGAGTTGCCACTGAAGCATCAGTTTTTCTCCATAATTGTGGCTTTACAGCAGCTAGGGAATGGGGTGTCATTTCCCATTTACTGAGGTTTTCTGGATAGTCACAAGCAGGGAAGTGGTGCACCTCTAGTTAAAAGTGTGCTTCAAGTTCTGCAATTGGCTTGGCTTGGTGCTTTGGCAAGGAGCCTGAGGCTTTTTTTCTTTTTGAAAAGAAAGGAAGGGGTGCTGGATGCTTTGGTACATCTTCTGGCAAGGATGTATAATGGCACTACATATCTTGAGACATAATAACAATAAACTAGTATTTATCTGACACTTCATTTCTGAAGTATTTGATAACTGTCATTAATAAGGTCCATAATAATGCCCCCAGAAGAAGTGCATTGCTCACGCCAGGCAGCTGGAGTGCAGAAGACAGTGCTTACTGGCAGTGACAGTCTGCAACCTCACATTGCTGCTGTGAAGTAAATAAACAGATACTATTTCTATTTTATTATTGCCCAAATCTGGGCAGTCTCAAGGAGGAAGGTTTAGGGCAATGTTTTCAAGCATCTTCTGGTTCTCAGAGCTAAGACCCTTTCTTCCAGGATTTCCAGCGACGTAACCAACCTTTGCAGTAGCTCAGGGAAGCACCCAGAGGGCCGGGGAAGTCAGTAGATACGGTAAGCCTTTAGTGCCTGTCTTAATCACTGACAACCTGAATCTGAGCACAAACTACTTAGTGAAAAACACTGGCCCCACTGCATTACTCAGCACCACTGAAGGAGTTAATGAGCGTCACAGAACTCATGACCATATGGAAGAAATCTAAATATATCAGTGAGGAGGAGAAAGAGAGAAAACTGGATAAAAAGGCTCACCTGCGGATAAAGCCACCACTGATGGCCATCTGCTCCCGTTCATCTACAACACGTGCAGGCTGGCTGGCTACAACACCATCCTGATTATTGCCCCAGGCTTTTTTGTAAGCATCGCTTGATTTAAGCCTATGCAAAAAAGATGATGAGTAACAGAGCATCAAGTGGACAAGGACAAATGCAAAACTTTACTTCTCCAAGCTAAAAGCTGAATCAAGCAAATGAGTTTTCAGATAAAAGGGTCACTGATTGTATACCGATATATCATAATCCTGGATAAAAGGAGGGGTTTGTTTTTTGTTTTTCTTTTTTTTTTTACTTTACTGCCACAACAACTGTGATGGTCAGAGGTTTTGTTTCCAACAGGGTGAATTGCAGTTGTCAAGTCTACAACACCGCACACAGGTTTTTGGATGTTGACTTAGTTTCCAGAAAGAAGATTAAAAAAAAAAAAAATAAAAAGGAAAAAGAAAAAAGAAGAGAAGAAATACAGATAAGTAGAAAACATTGTTTCATTTCAGTGACACATACATTTTGACATCAAACACAGAGAACATACTGGCAGACAGACATAAAAACAGAACTGCCAAGTATAGTGTGTACATCACATCACAGCAACACACCCTCCTAGAGAAAAATGGATTTGGCTAGATTTTAACATTTTACCATGCAGAAGATTGGGCTCCTGTTGATATTTTTTAATGTGTATGTGGCATAACAGGCATTTAAAGCCACTAACCTTTCCCAAGGTGATTTGGGATGATTTTATCATAAAATTCATAGAGATCATTATATTTTTCAAATAATATATCGGTACTTGAAAATAGTAATCATACATCGACAGTTGATGTACAAACCTTTGTCCACAGAGACAAAAAGTAAAATAGGCAGAAGTGAAATGAGTGCAGGAGAAAAGAAAAGATACGAGCAATCTAGCATCAGAAAGGGAAATTTTTCTACAATTTTCTTCATGCACCAGCTACAGGCATGAATAAGAAGTGAAGCATTCTCACTAAGCACAGTTGCCCCAATAGTTCATCATACTCTTAATGCATCAGCGGTAACAGCCTTCACAATAAGCAAGACACAGGCAAAAATGGATCATCACTTCCTTCAGGAGTTTTAAACCACAGGACTTTCAAATAGCCTAGCAACTTGTTATAGTTGTTGGTTATGACAGTTACATTAGCTTTCAGAGAGCCATTTTTGACTGAGCTGCCATGGATAGAAAATTAAAATCCAGGCATACCTTCAGTGGCAGATTAGCATGTGCAGCATATTTAGGGCTGCTGTCATTTGGGTCGTCAGATGAAACTGAACACTTTAAAAGGGTAGTGTGAATGTTCGGGGTCTGTAGGTGTAAGTTCTTGATTTTATTCTGGAAATGGAGCGGTTTCCAACAAACCTGTTGGGAACTGCAAATCTCCATGGTTTCCCTGTTCTTTGGTCAGCTCCAGTCAGTCATATAAACAGCCCTGTGGCTTGGATTTATGGGGAGAAACTGTATGTGCTTCTGGGGAATTTAGGAAAGGACACGACAAACCCATAATCCTCTGGTGTTATGTTCTCTCCATGCCCCTTGAAGGAGCTCAGCTTCTATTGAGCCTGAAGATGTGTTGTATGCTCCAATATACAATTAAAATGTGGGTGAAAAGAGGATCTTTCTTACTCATCTATTTTGTTGCTTATTTCTTTTAAAGTTTGTGAAGAGTTAAAAAGATGATGGTTGGCTTGTTTGTTCTTAGTTCTCTGAAACTACACATCAGCTTTGGCATTTCTAAAAATGAGTGGAAGTAATTCTCTTGTTGCATGTACATTTACAGGTTTTTGCCTTCTCTTTAGGCCTGTGCAACTTTCAGAGAGAGTCAGTCTCTGGTTTTGAGGTGAATGACTTTACACACCCAGAACTTCATCTCCATTTTTTTGTGGACTTCCCATTAAAGTCAACAGATGGAGTCTGGGTCTGCTCATGGTCAATAGCAATTGTCCTTATGAATGCAGTCTGGTCAAAGTCTCATCCCATGGGCATTTTCAATCTCCTAAGAATGTAGGATCAAGCCTTACATTTTGGTAAGGCTTACAGAGTTCTATTTGCTCTGTAAATCAGAGTATAGTTACATGTGAAATGGTAAATCTTTTTTTTCAATATATGCCATTAATCTACCACCAGCCAGAAGAGCATTAGGGGATCACGGTGTTACTGATGCCCAGAACTATATGGATTTCTCTCCTTTCTTGATTCTTGGCATAGTGATTCAAGGAACAGTCTCTAAAACATTGTTTATTCATTCTGTTACTGAACGCACTGACTGATTAGCAATGCTGGTTTATGAAATCTGGCTGCAGACTGCAAAGGTCAGAATACTGTTTCAAAGCAGGAAAGAGACACCTCTAAAAATTAATGTCCCCACATCAAATGCATGCACTATCTTTCTGTTCTTGCATCTATTGATTTCATGATATTGCAATCACAGTGAAGTGGTAAATGTTTTAAGGCTAAAGCCTGTACCACAGCTGATATCAGTTGCAGGTAGTCCCACTGACTAAGGCTGTGTGTGTCTGTGTGTGTGTAGCTCTTTCCATTCCTCCTTGCCTCTCTCCCATTGTGCATACCAAGGCAATAGTACTCATATTCTGGGCAAAATATTTACCCCAGCAAATTATTTGTGGCTTGGTACACAGGAGCAAAATTTTTTTTTTTTTTTTTTTTTTTAATCTAAGGTTGTATCTGCATTGTGTCCCAAGGGAATTAACTTCAAAATAGATGGTGACTGATAAGGCAGAAACCCAGTCTTACTGTTCTGATTTCTGATAAAATATCCACTGAGCTCCATGACAGCTCTCTTCCTTTTGGTCTTGATAATCATGGTAGGATCAGACCCTGGCAGTGAACTAAATATCTGTGCCACTCACTAAGGGAGCACAATACTATAGAACAACTGCACTCTGCTTTGTTTCCTGCACAATCTCTGGCCAACCATTTATGAATGTTTTCACTGTAGCCTGGTTGCATGCCTACTCACTGTGTGCTGGATTTGCTATTCCTCAAGGACTTCTGGTTGGTCCACTTTGTACTCAACTTCCTACACCCGCGTAACCGCACATCACATTTTCATTTGGCATTTAAAACAAGCTTTGCATTACTGGGAGGACGATTTCGCTCAAGTCTGATGGCATGCAAGCAAATTCGATGCATTTCAACATTTCTGTTTAGTGTACGTGCTACCCAAATGGGAGAAATTTGGTATGAGCAGGATTTCTCAAATTTGTTGCCTATGGCAGGATGAAAACCATTTCAAGTTGAGTTCAAATTGTGAAACATCATGTCTCTTCCAAGAGCTCATCAAGGATTATTTCGGTTGAACAATGAAAAAACATACGATTTTCATCCAGAATTTTGAGTAATGTTTGTTACGACCTCTTCTGCATTTTTTCAGCTGGTGTTTTTTGGGGTTTTTTGGTTTTGTTTTGTTTTGGGTTTTTTGTTGTTGTTTGTTGTTTTTTTTTTTTTTCCTCATTTGTATGTAAATATATGTTTCAAAATTTAGGCTCTCCAGGAATAAGGTAGCCCCAGTCTTTTTGTTTGCTGGAAAATGGAACCACTCAGTACACTTTGTGTAAAATGTTGAAACTTTTACCATTAAAAGGTGTCAACAGTGAAGCTTTCACTGCAGTATGCCTGATTTTAATGCAACTACAGTAATTCCCAGTCAGTTGTCTATGCTATGAGATGAATGCATTTGAACCAGAATCGTTCTTTCTGCATGCCACATGCTCATCCTGTCCATGTGCCTAGCAAGGATGAGCTTCACAAGGCCTTTGGGATCAGCCTTAAGTGCTCAAAGAGATGAGGCAGGCAGCACCTACTTGTTACATGGACAGACACAAAGACCACAGAATTTTCCTAGGTCCGTCAAATTCTTTTCTGCTTCTTTCATGTCCTTATTGATTTGGTCCATTCCCTCTTCGATGCGTTCCAGTTGTTCTGATTAAACACAAGTATTTTATCCCCACAGAATGAAGCAGATGGAAAAGGACAAAGAAAAAAAAGACAAAAACTTCAGACATTCACTGTGACAAAAAAACTGGACACCACATAGCAGAGCCGGTACCCAGTACCTACTTGTTACAAGGACATATGAAAAGGCCACAGCATTTCCCTAAATCTTTTAAATTTTTCTCGGCCTCCTTCATGTCTTGGTTGATATGGTTCATGCCTTCTTCAACACGATCGAGTTGTTCTGGTCAGGACAAAGGGATGACAGTGTGGAATGAATTGTATTTTTGTTTGTTTGCTTTTGTCTTCAATAGAACATGAAAAATGGCCATGTAGAACTGAATTAATAATGACATTACAATGCATTAATATGAGCTGATGCATTGCTGAAAGGATGTATGCTGCAATGGGTGCCGAAGATGTTTTTTACTAATATGGGAAGAGCAAAACAAAGGAGGAGTTTGTTAGAAATATATTAATTAAAACAAGATGTAATGATGCAGAAAGGAAGGGTTATAAAGTTCAAGGTCCAGAAACATAATACAATACATCCACTTACTAAGACACCAATGACATCCAAGAGAAAGAAAGGTAATGTTATTATTTTGCATTTCTGTATGTTAATACAAGAGAAAAGGTGTCCTTCCATGGAAAATACTTCAGTTACTTATGCTTACAAATGCCTTGGAATTAGGTGGTTTGGGGCAGCATAATTGCTTTGATTAGTGAGTGAGAGAGCTGGTAGTAACAGTACCAGAGATGGAGCGAGCTGTTAAGATCCGTGTCCAAGTACTCTTTTTTCCAGAGGCTGAGGAAACTGAGACCTGCCACTTTGATTTTCGTTGAATATTAATCTCTAATCTGAGTATGGTCTCAGGGCTGGTTTTCTTTCTGGTATGGATGCTGAAGATCAGGAGTAACCCCAGTGAACACAGAGCAATTGCAACCACTCCAGGAGCCTGATGCTCAGTGAAAGAGGACCACTGGCTGTGACGTTTGTTGTCTCTGTCCGCAAGGGATCTTACAAAAACAAGCGTTGGGTGAAGACTCAGGTCTTCAGTGGGGTCACTTCTGCTTTGCTCCAGGGCAAGTTATGAAGCACCAAGCCCAGTTAACAGCCATATAGAGACACTGTCTCTCCACTGGCATCAAACAGAATTTGGCTTATTTCCACCTAAGGCTGACAATGATATAGGGTTTTCTACTGACTTGGTAGTTCAGAAGAATTTGATGTGTTAATTTTTTCACTATTAAAGCTGGGGAAAATGGCCTAGAAGAACAAAATGCCACAATGTAAAATTGTAGGAATGGATCCTCCTCTGATCTAAATTAATATAGATCCAGTGGGGTCAGGAGTCATGTGGAGTTAGCGGTAAACAACAGCATTTTGCAGGGGTGGAAAGCCTCACCATTTGTTTCAGGAAGGATATACCCAAATAAGTATTACACAGGATGAGAAAATTACTCAGAGTGTATTTCAGTTCATTAAAATTAATTTCATTACAATTCAATTCATTCTTTTCAATCCATTAAAATTTGTAACTGTTCCTAAAGAGGCAAAGTAAAGCAATCCCAGTAAAAAACAAATACATCCCTATTCCCTGTATTGAATAGAAATTATACAATCACAGAATTAGACCTGACAAAAGGACCTAAGAGAGCACTGGTTATAGGAGGCATTTAATGTCATCCTTGATGTTGACTGAGTCTTATCCAGAAGAAGAAGGAAGAAAAAAAAAAAAAGCATTTTAGAAAAAAAAATCATGTGCATATTGACGTCAGTACAAAACTCCTCTTGACTAATTTGGGAACATGAATAGGCCTACTTTATTACTTGGGTTTCTAATAACAATTGAAATTTAGATTTTCAAAGGTTTCTGGGGGATTTGGATACCCAATTCCTATTAAAATTAATTAAACAAAATTAATGTTAATGGGAAATAGGCATCTCACCCCTAGAGGGCCTTGAAAATCCTGGCCTAAATCATTCAAGCTGAAATAATTCAAATATTGAACTTGTGCTCTTTGTTTAATTCTTGCATGAGGCTGGGCTTTGAGGAGAGCTGCCATGTCAGTATTGTGAGATTCATCTGCTTTTCAGCTGTCAGTTCTCATTCTCCTCAGCTGGATGTGCCTGCTTCCTGATACCACAGGAGTTTTTGATACATTTAGAGGATCAGAGTTACTTGGTACCGTCCTTTTCAAGGGGCACATATGATGTGAGCAAAGGATTGGGAAACTAATAAGTAAACCTGAGAGACACTGCGCGAGTTCTGCCAGTTACACTGCTGAGCCAAGAAACTGAAATACAATGTTGGATTGTTTTAATGCACGTCGTGATTTTACATTTCGGTTGGGAGGCTTTAGTAGAAGCTTTGACTCATGTTTGTAGCCTCAATTGCCAATATCATCAGAAATGTGAGCATGTGGTAGAAGGTGATACTTCTCTAAATGCTCCTGCTGCTCACTAACTCAGGAGTGCCTGCTTCTGTGTAGTTGTGTGCTTGCTCTTGCTCTGGGAAGGAGCTGTGGGAGTGTGAGTTGGCTTTTCTGCTGGTTCATGCAGCATGATGGCAATTGCTAAATTTCTGTCATAGATTCCCACCATCTTCTTGTGAGAGCCGTGCTGGCAGAGCAGAGCTCAGCTGGTTTTCAGGGCTGTCAGTTAAGGCTATTTCCACATACGTATTTTCGCACTGGGAGGGACAAAAGGTACTGACTCTTCTTCCATTGTTTTTGCAGCTAGTATTTCTCTATATTGGCTGACCAGTAGAAAATGCCAGGTAAGACTGCAGGGATCAGTCCTAGGTCTGACACCATTGGTGGCTTTCAGTCTAAGCATGTTTTCTTGCTCAGATGCACATTCTCTGGAGCTGAGCACATAGTAGGGCCTTTTGAACTTTCCTTGCCTGTTTCCTATTCTGTCTGAATAGATGAATGCTAATTGAAGAGTATATTTGACATGAATCAAAGAGTTTCATTTAAATTATAGCTCTCTCCAGGAACCCGACTTAATTTATCCGCTTCAGGATTTGTGTGTGATGCCTATGCTATTTCTGAATAGAAAAGCAACCCACAACTAATTTATCTTCCATTAAAGGAAACCTCATCAGTGTAAAAAGCCTATGTCATACTTGTAGTCCAGAAGTCTGGACAGCTGGCTGCTGGTCCTGAAACCATTTACTAGTTGTTAATGTCATGGGATGGATTGTTAACTGGTTTAAATTGGTGTAGTTATGCTGATTTCATTGGCAACACCAATTTATACCTGTCAAAGATCTGGTCCCACAGGCAAGGAAATAGATTTATAAGTCTAATCACAATTATTAAGACATAAATATTATAGAGGAATTGACTTAATGGGGTCATTTTGGATTTGTTTTGGTATAAATTATATTAAAATCTGGCCCAGAATTAATCACTGCCGGTAAGAAATCAGATGGCTATCAAAAGGTTAATTTAATGTCTGTTTTCATAGATCTTTCCTATTCCAAATTTGTGTATTTTATTAAAAGTTTTAGGGAAGACAGTCTGCGAGCATATACTACCGTGAACCTATGAAACTCACACCTAGAAAAGATCATGTCCTTTACACCCCATTTAGAGTCAGAGTTTAAACATCTTTTGATAGTTTGTTGCAGTATTCTTTGAATATGCTACATCTGTATATATGTTTATATCTTATATATGATACAGAAGAGAATTGGTGTTGTCTGGAAGCAGACAACCATCAGTAGTATGTTTCATTGAGATTTCCTTAATTATTTTTTTTCCCTGGAAGCTCTGCTAATTATTAGGTCCTTTGGCATATTGATACCCTTTTTTGTCTGAGAATGTAACTTTTTTTAAAATGTAGTGGCCATATATCTTCCTCCAGATCTTACTGCAAACTAACGGCATATCTTAGGATACAAACAAGAATTATTTTATTACCTGTATAGTTATACTTACGAATTACTTCTCTGCTAAAGCTATAGGCAACTGAGGGACCATAAGCTAGTCCTGTTAGTTTTACTGTAGCATTGTAGCCCCTTGCCCGTGGGTCTTTGCCAGGATCTTCCATAACATCCAGCCTGGCAAATCCCCACTCTGTGACTAATCTGAGGAAGTGGCTGGGATAGGGAAGCTGTAGCAAGGACATCCCTCAGCTGCTCCTGTGGTGTCTCAAGCAAACACATCTGCAAAAGCATCTTGCACAGCATTGAATGCAGGACCAGGACAGGGCAAGTGTGGTGTTGCTCCACCTTTGCAGCTCCATCTGTAATTTATAACAAAAGTTTCTTGACTAGTGTCTGGGATCTGAGTCCTGTGCTTGAATGTCAGTTAAATGCCTGTGGAGAAAGGAACTGGCTCCTTGGCCTGGAGTATTGTGAGTATAATTTCCACAAAGGACAATTTTAATTAGAGAAAAAAAAAAAAAAAAAAAATTGAAGAACACATTGTAATCGTAATTGCATGCAAGAGGGCTGAATTTGAGAGTCAAAAGATTAACTATTTGTGATGGTACTCGGTGATCCCATTTTCCATAAAGGAGAATCGTATTGCAGCACAGTACATTTCTAGCACAGCCTTTTCAGAAATCCTGAGTCTTGACCTAGCTTCGCTCTGAAAGGCATTGCTGAGCCCAGGTACGAATGGAAGAAAGCTGGCAGGGAGTGCTTGTGAGCCCACAGGTAGCTGGGCTAAAAATAACAGTAGACAAGGCACAACCTCTTTTTGCAGGGGGTTCATTTGTCTTTTGTTCTGCACTACATTTTGAACATAATTAATACTATTTTCCCTGTAGAACCTGGAATATTTGATAGGTACCTTTTTTTCCCCCACTAATTAGCAAACCATTTCTGACTGTGATCAGCTCATCTTATAGGTGTTTTTGGAGCACCTCTAGCAACTCTGCTTTTGGCATCTGGCTGCCTATCAATTGTCGTGGTAGCTGTTGAATAGGAGATAAGCCAGAGAAGGGGCCTGTGCAAGGGGCCATGATTTTGCTCTCTGAGGGAAAAGAATAGTAATTATCTTTGTATTTACCGCAGTTGTTTCTCCAGTGCTGTAGAAGCAGATCAGCCATAACTCATACAAAACTGTAAAACAACTCCTGTGTAAAACACATAGGGTTTGGCAAAGTCTTTCTCACTGATGGAAAAAAATCTCAACAAGGAGAATCTGACCTCTTAGCTCTTTCCTGTGGGCTCTCCAGGGGAAGAACTATGTTGAACTGGTTTGGGTGACAATATCTGGCTCAAAAATTAGTAACTCTTGGTATTGCAAAGGGCCTACTCCAAAAGCCAACTCAGATTCCCAGTGATTTCAAAAGGTGCTAGAGGAGGTCTCTAATTTTTATGGCAGTCCTATTCTCTGTGGAACAGGAGTAATGAAAGCTCTTGTGAAGGGTTGTAACAGATTCTGTGGTCTGCTCTGTGGCCAGCTGTGCTAAACATTCAGGCAACAGGAGCTAGCCACATTGGCTTTATTGTATAAATACCTAGTACTGTAAAATTATATTGACTTATTTCCATTTATGATCCCAAAGACTTCTGCTTATTGATGTCAGAAAATGAGTTCTGCTTTGCATTATTTAGATTGAGATAGGCTCAAAGAAGTTTTCCTTGTAAAGTCTATTTAACTTCAAAGCAAGCAATTTTGTAAGGAAACCTAGAAATAGAGCTTCAAGCAACTGCTGAGATTAGATATTCTGCTTGCCTCCCACTGGAAAGATCAATGTCATGTTTTTTGTATATTTTAACACCTAATAATCTTAAGTGACTTGTGCAGTCAGCTGGAAAGAGATCACATGGCAATGTTAGCAAATTATTTCCTTAATCTGATTATCTGTTGAGACATCCATCAGTTGCACACATTGCACTAATTACAGAGGGTTCAAAGTCATCATTAGCGTATTTTGCCCAATACTATAATTCCTTTATTGCTAAAAATAATAATAAAAAAATCAGGAATTATTACAGCTACATATAGCTAAAATGGAAAAAACTTAATTAAACATTCAGCATAGTACAATGGTTACAATATTCCCAGGGTTTGTAGCATTGTTGTTTCCTTGAGAAACCCATACTGTAGAGTCACAGGCTAAATTTGCTGAACCACTTAAGGCATGACCATAACCAATTTGAGGCTCTCAAATTGCCTGATTCTTCCCTGTAATTATTGACTAACTCCATCTCTGGCCATACAATATACATCTCAGGTTTCACTGTCAATAAGAGTTTAATACTGAGTTCCCTGGACTTCAGAGAGGTCAGTGGGTCCAGTCT
>JAVJGJ010000032.1:6509470-6527246 GCA_035590215.1 Microhierax caerulescens | reverse complement strand
AGTCTCAGCTCCTAGGCTCACACAGATGACTGTCTCTCCTAACATGACTAGAGAGCTGGTTGGACAATTTTTGCGTTCAGAAGTTTAGCAATAGTAGAACTCAAAAATAAAAAAATTAAATTCAGGGTTAAAACCAATATAAAACCCACTAGCAATCTGTGGAAAAAGAATAGTTAAAGAACAGAAACACTCTCACAAGACTACATCAAGGGAAGTTATAGGAACCACAAAAGTTTCTGCTTATCTACTTGTGAATTACATTGCAAGACGCAACTGGGTGTTTATGGATTTTCTTTGACAATATTTGTGATTTATGTTAACAGTATAATTCACTTCTGAAACAAAACATTATTTAGACAGGTGCCGTATTTGTTTCAACATAAGTAATTTCTGGTTTTCTGTATTCAGTGATAGTTCTTTTACTGTTCAGAAAAAAAAATATTTGAAGACAACCAAATAGTCTCTGTAATATTTTTCTCGTCAAGATAAATTGATGTGACAAGAATTTGTTAGGTTAAATTCTTTTCCCTAAAGGGGGAGGTGGGGGGGAAGGAATGAGACAGACATAGAAAAAGCAAATAGGAGAAACTACTTTCTGTTTAAGTCTTGTTACTACTTTTCATTCATTTCAGCACCAGTGACGCAGAGACATCACAGATTAACAGGGCCTGTCAGGTTCTTCAGTCCATTTCCCAACAATGTTGTACCATTGCTTATAATAATTGCCTGGGCTTGATGAGTAATACAGCATTACCTCTGTAGAAAACATTTCCTAATGCAGATTTGTATCATGCCACATAGTAGATAATAACAAGGGCCTTATGAGGGGTGGTTTGATGTAGAGTAGCAGAAATTAAGACTGTTGATTTAACTTCTCTTTGGAGACACCATTTTGCTGATGCTGTGGATCTGCAGCAAACAAAGACTTATTAGCTTGTGGGGGGCAGGGAAGAGGGGGAGCCACATACTTCTTTGTAATATTATGAAGGGCAAAAATGTAATTTCCTGGAATGTACTGGATATATCTAGCTCTGTCTTTGTCACTGTCATCCACAGACAGGAACTTGTCTAGGCTTGAAAGCTCCTATATGGTCTATTGTAATGAGCTGATCATGTCATAGCTTTTAATCTTAAATTTCCATTATCCTTACTGACATTTCTATTCAAAAAGCAACTGAATTTTACACAAACTAAGCCTGTTTTGCCTTCTCTTGGGATGTATTTCTTGCATGTCTTTCATTTGTTGCTAAAACAAGTAAGAAAATTACATAGCACCTGCGTAAATAATGTTGGATTTTACACTTATGTAGGCAAATCTTCTCATCATACAGCTGGATCTTGACCCAAAGCTTGCTGAAAAAAATGATGATTTGGATGAGTTCAGCCTGCAGCTCTTTTTGACATTACTGGGAAACAGATCAAAAGTAGTACAGACTCTTACACAGCTATTGTACATTCCTCTGTCAGACAGTGAAGCTAAAGGCAAAGAGGTTTTGGGGTTCTCATGCAAACCACACCTCTTTTGTGGCCCGCATTTTCAGGATTGCACACAGTCAGTACAGTACTTTGAGAATGGTTATACTTCCTTACTGAAGCAATCTGAACTTACCTCCTTGCTCATCCAACATAACCAAAGTCCTGATACCAGCATCTTTACTCTACATCCCAATAGTGGTAGCAAGGTAAGGAGTGGGGGGGAGAAGAAAGAGAGAGAGAGAAAGAGAGATCAGTGAGGGAACACTCAGCCCTAGGTACGGGACATAGGAAGACAAAAGAAAAACAGTGAAAGGAATGGCAAGTTCATAAGGGGCTGGTGGCACAGTCCAAAGACCTTATGTGCCTGGACAATGTATAAGGAGCCAAGTACTCTCGATTGTACCATCAGTCCTTCAGGATTCACTGGGATACTGAACTGCCACAGAAACACGAAGTCCTGGACCTTGAGATTAAACCAGGGGTTCTCAAACTTTTTAAACAGGGGGCTGGCGCACAGATTAAGTGGCAGGCAGTCATCTGCGTCTGCTTGGTTTCCCCCCACAACCCCCGGCGGGGGAGGGTGGGGGGGTGCAGGAGGTTTCCGTAAATACCGGGGGGCCAGATTGAGGACCCTGGGGGGCTGTATCTGGCCTGTGGGCTGTAGTTTGAGGACCCCTGGATTGAAATAATCATTTTACTCGAGTAGTTTCTAAAAAGAGCGGGTTCATCTCCAAGTTCTCTGAAGCAGGAGAAAGGAAGAAGGGGGTGTTGGCATTGCAGGTGTATGTTCATCCCACAGGAGAAATTCCCAAGGAAAACAGATATTACACAAACATGTTTGGGAAGGAGATATAGTGGTTTGTATATAGCCCTTGCAACACAGAAGTCAGAAAGCTTACCTACTTAGGAAATCCATTTTAAAGCAGGCTAAAATTTAATAAGATTAAGCCATAATTTTTGACTCAGAGATCTAATAGATGTGGGTTTGAGCCAAGTTTTACTTCAGCCAACAGACACCTTTAGCAACACTGAACTTTGGATTGAGCTTGAAGGTCAAGTTTTTAAAACATCTACATGCTGAATCTGCCCCTGCTCCCACAGGTTAGTGGGAGTCTTACTATCAGAATTGCTAGATACAGGATTTGAGCAAAGCCTAGCAATTCTGAGCTCCCACCTGCCTGAACTAGCAGCAGGGCACCTTTCACAAGTACAGTTTTTGCATGCATTATTGTCACTCTAGGGTGTGATCAGGTGTCTCAGGTTTCTAGGTGCTGTGATACTAAGCTGTATCACAAATCAGATTAGCTCCTTTTTAATCACAAAGGGGAAACTAGTTCCATTCTGCTTGGAGTAGTGGTAACATCTGTGAATAATTAATGGCCTGAACAATCTCCTGGCTGTTGCATGTCAATAACAGGTGAAGTAAGCACTCTGCAGCCTGACAGCTTGTCAACGTGGAGGTACCTGGACATGTGCAGCAGTAATTTAGCTGCTTCCATGAACACAGAGCCATCCATACCCCTGTGAAGCAGATGAAGTTGGTGGTGTTACTTTTGCAGAGGGCAGGGGAGATGCCCACAGTTGCAAAGGAATGTGAATAGCAGAAACCTGGAGTCCTGACCATCCTTCTTGCTTTTCAGGCCATCTTCCCTCTCCTTGAGGCAAATTAAGGATTTAAGATTATCTTTTCTTCCAACTGCCCTGCTCACTGCCATCACTTGTCTTTTTTTCTGGGAGCAGTGAAGTCTCTGGCCATCAGCTGCCCAGTCCATGCTGGCAGGGCACTCCCAGGCAGGCTGGCAGCAGGCTGCCCACATCGACTCAGCTGCAAGCCTGACTCTGCCACACTTGAAGGCTGTCTGGCTGGTGCAGCTGGTGCTTCTCTGCTTTGCTTCAAGAGGATTGTGCTCAGTTCAAGATGGATATGAGATGCCTCTTCTTGCGCTCTCCTCATCTGCCTCTCTCTGCACTGCCATTCTTGTCTTTGATCTACATCACTGTAGAAACTGGGGAAAATACCAGATGTGTGCAGCCAGGTTTGCTCCCTCTTTTTAAAAAAAACCCTGTCTGAGTTGCCAGGTGGAGACAAAAAGTCTCCTGCCTCTCCCCATGGTCTGTTGCACCCTACTGCCCTTGGGTCAGCTATCTACCAGGTACCCAGCTGCTGCTCTCTCTCCCTTCAAGCTCATACTGCATTTACTTGAATCCCAGCCAGCTTTTATTTTTGCAACCTTTAGAAACTTAAGGTCCAAGATCTTAGATTTGCCTATTTAGACTAAGGAAATGCCTTTAATTATCTTACATTTTTTTCTGGGGCAGGTGTCAGATCCACTAACCACTGGATGTGCAATAGCTTTTTATTGTGCTTTTTCTATGCTCTTGGTTCCCAGGGATGTCTTACCTCCAAAGATTTGCATGGATTTTAAAAACACATACCTCATGCAAACATAAGAAGGCTTCTTGGGTCCTGAGTCATCTTGTGTTTGACTAAATACAATGCGATCTGACATGGGACCCTTCTAAATACTGGAATCAGAAACCTGTAATTGGTGGTGTGATAGTTGCTGGCTCTCAGTGAATCAAACATAGTAGGGTGAAAAATGTTTACTGCTCCTTAACCCTCTGACCTTGTTTTCCTGCTGTTTTTAACATCTGAGCAAACTGCTTTTATTCAGCTAAGATGTCCAGTGACATGAGTAAGACCTATGCTGAGAGATTAACTCCGCAATTAGGCCTTATGGGTTGTATTTTATATTAAATCTTTACACAGAGGGAAAGAGGTGCAGTTTTCTTTTACTTACCTGACTATCAGTGCCATTTACTTTTATCAGCCAATACTCTATCTCTTAAGAGCAGCCTGCCACAGTGTTAATACTAATGTGAAAATACTAAAGGGTGTGCATTGAATATACTTGTGTGCATCTGAGGTCTAATCATATTGAAGCTAATAAAAAGATGCTGACTGACAGAGATGAGAGGTGATTCAGACATCAAGTGACAATCTCCTCCTGTTCTAAGTTTCTTTTAACATGGATTTTCAGCTTTTTCACAAAAAAATAACCATGTAAAGCAAATTAAAAAAAAAAATCAGATTTGTGCATTTAAAACAGGTCTAGACTTTCCTAGAAGTTCAGTATTTCCATTGTGACTGATGTTTTAGATCGCTCAAAACCAATCATGTCTATAAGAACTGTTCTAAAAATGTGGTCATCATCCAGATGTCTGGGTAGGAGAGAAACACTCAGTAACTGACCCTCTGGGTAGGAAAGAAACACTCAGTAACTGACCCTCAGTGACAACAGACTGAGGCAACTCCGGAAACTACAAACCCTCTTCATTTAAAGGAATAGAGAGGAAGAAATGTGCCAAACAAGTGTGGCCTGAACACAGACAATGTTGGCATTTTCTGCACTGAAAGTATCACAGGACGCTTAATCTCAGTGGGAGCAGACACACTCAAACTGGTTGCTTAGTAAGTGTGTAACAGGAGGTGACGAAGGCTGTGTTTGCAAAGTGCCAGCCCAGAAGAATATGTTTTACAACAACCAATCATAAAACCTTGATGACAGGCTCCCAGAAAAGCCATGATCAGGGCAGGGACCTGATGACCAGGCTTTGATTTGCCTGGTCCTGAGGGCCCAGGAAGGCTTCCCACCCACATCCAGTGCTCACCTACATCAGTGAGATCCTAGATCCCACCTGGGAAACCACGAACAGGTAGAACTAGGAAGGTCTGTCTTGTTATGGAAGTGTGTACTGATGGTACACTTTCACCAGGATTAGTCTGTTTGTTTGTTTGTTTGTTTGTTTGTTTCTTTCTTTCTTTCTTTCTTTCTTTCTTCCTGTGCAAGGGAGGAATTTCTTAAGACTCTCCAGCTCTTGCACAGGTGATTATCTATTTAATTTGCAGCAAAATAAGCATTCTCAAAAAATGGGATACTTAGGGTAGTTCGGGCCTGAGAGAAGAAAAATGCCTCTTTCATAGGACTCTACAGAGTTCATGGAGTACATGCCATTTTAATCCAGGTCTTAAATCTATAATAGCCTTCTCTCTCCAGAATTACTTATGATTCCCCTTGTCTTCTTGTTGCACTTGAGAGGAGAATTTGGACTGCTGGATTTTTCTGTGGTACAGCAAACATCTCACACTCTTGTCCTTTAGAAGAAAATAGCACAGCATGAATTGCTTTTGTAGAGGCATTAAATTGGCAGCTCTGGAGTTCCTCTGTTTATCCAGGAAGCAGATACACTGCGGATGGTAAAATATGTAATCTTTCCCATACAGCCCTTGAACATACTCAGCCCTGACTCTAGGAATGAGCAGGTCAGCCAGTGTGTCCTCCCAGACTTTGATTTCCATGGAGACTGCTGTGGGTCGCCAACCATTTTTCTGCAAAGATCTGCCCGACTTTGCACACAAGATGACCCCTCAGAGCAGGAGACCATCACATTCAACTTAAAAATTAATCACATTAGGTGAAACAGCACCATGAATATAGACCCCCTACAGTTTATGGAAGCTGATGTCCTTCAACTTTTCAGTAACACTAAGCTCTAGTGTTTAGGTAAAAGCAAACCAACAAGGAGTACTGGTTTGGGTTCAATGTGCTTTCTATGAACCACGTGCCCAGGTTCTCCACTGGATCACTAGCTAAGCTACTGATCAGAAAGACAGAATACATGATTTTAAAACTCTGGGCTTAATTCAGCTCTTGGATAACCTAAGTCTGTCAGTGCTTCAGTGAAACCAGTTTAAGAGCATAACTGGGAACCCTTTTGGAGGCTTTAATTTACCTTATCCTCAATCTTCTGTAACAGCTTTTTAAAACCGTTTTTTTAATGAGGGTTTCACTCAGAGCAAGTTAGCAATGAAACATTCCCAGTGCTTTGGAGGGGGAATGCATTACTATATCATTCATTCTTACTGTTGTTATGTCACCTAATTTCCCAAGGTGGGAATAAATCTAGGAAGAGAATTGGAATGACTTCTCAAAGGGCCCATCAGTCCCTCCAGGAACACAGTTTGTTGCATCCTATTCATGCCTGATACAAAAGCCAGCTACTCCAACTTTAGGTTAGCCCGAGGAGTGATTTTCCTAACAGTATAAGGGAATAATGTATCTGACAGAGAATCCAAATTCTAGAAATCGCTTTCTCTGCATTTCAGAAGATACCCTGAAAAACAGATCTACACTCTCAGTTATGTGAAGAACACATTATCTTCCACTTTGCTAAAATATTTTGCTTTAATCAATACGTATTATAGAGTTTGTTTTGAATACATTTAATATGGACAATTATGTACCAGGACAGGCTGATATTGCAAACGGTTCCCAGAGACATTAAAGAGAAGTGTCAACACCCTAAAGACAAACATGTGGTCAAAGAAACATTTTTTAGTCATCCATAGTAATGCATTTCCTCAGCTCCTACTCCAAATTCACTGTCAACTTGTTAATGCTTCAGTGTCTCTCCGTGGCTGATTAAAAAGCCGTTACTTCTCAGCCTCTTAATTCACCCTGTGAATTAAGCATCAGATCCTCAGCTGATACAAATATGTGATCCTGCCCTTGAATCCTGTCTGCCTAGTGTTCATCTACTGCAATGACCCTGACTCCAGTGCTACTCCACTGGTTTACATAGACAAAGGGGTCTAATCCTTGAAACCAAAATTATGAATTGCATTCTCCTGTGCCAGATATGTATTTCTTTCTGAGCAGAACTGTTCCGATGGCTAATGGTGTCAAAGGGATTTTTCAAATTAGCTTTGATGAGCTTTGGACCAAACTTTAAAGTAACGGGATATTTCTTCTTTTATTCTTTAGACTAAAGGACATTTGACTATGATAATAATGTTGGGATAAACTCACTTCCCAATCACAAATGAAGTTAGTAAAATGGCATACTGCGTGTTCAGTGTCCTGCATAGAGCAGTATCATGAGGTTATAAAACATTTTATAGCTTACCATTTCAGCTTCGATATGTTAGTAAATTTGACTGTCACCCCCAGCACATGAGAGGAGACAACAGTCCTGTCTGGATTTAAATGTACAAACCAGCCCATTTGTCTGTATGTGTTGCTCAGTGATTTCTTGCTGGGCTTTCTGCAGTTCTGATCTAGTTGTCATTTTTTCCCTTGCTGCCTCATAGCTAGAAACCATCTTTTTTTCCATCCTACAGTCACTGATTTTCTTTAAAGACCATGGTGGTTCCACTGGAAGATGGTAATAGACTCATGGCTTTTCTTTCTCATGTGTTACTCTGCATTTCATGAAGTCAGCTCAGAGGTAAAGAGTTTGAACAAGAAGAAGGTCAGCTGTAAACTGTCTATTTAGTTTCACTTCTCCTGCCTCAGCTCATTTCTCTTTTATGTTTTGGCCCAAACATTGCACAGCATCACCATAAAATGTAGTTATTTACAGCACTGAGTAACCTGAGTAGCTCAAGTAAGCATTGGTCAGTGTAGATGTAGCTATGTTGCATGGGTATGTTGTACACCACGGAGCAAACTGAGCTTTGTAGTCTACCATCCCAGTATGCAGCTGCCTTGGCACAAAGCCGTGGCTACTTTACGGCAGCTACTCACCGCTGCTTCTTGCTTCCCCTATTGATCTAGGACTGACAAAATCAACTTCTTGCAAAGCTGGTTTATAAAAACAAGAAGCAGTGACAGATTTGGTTTTCCTTGCCAGTGTTCCCTGGGAATAACACCAAGGCTTAGTCTCCAAGCTCAGCCTAGTCCTCTTGGGCAAGGAAGCCACAGTCCTTTAGGGACATTGATTTTGTCTCCCAGGCTATGAGCTACATTGCAGCATTAAGGATGTCTTGTACAACTATGGGGTTTCCCTACAGCACTCTTCTGTCTCTAGAGTTGAGCCAAGTCAGTCTGTTTACTCTGTATTTTCCTAGTATCTAACAGAGTGGAGCCAACCATGACAGGAATCCATACATATGTATGTAGTAATAATGCTTAAGCATGGAGGCATTCTTTTCCTAAGTAAGGACATTTGTGGTATCAAAAGAACAGAGTAAAAAACACTCTTTCACTGAGAATATTTTCTGTCTCTACAGACTAGACAGGTTCTGCTAACCAAGAGAGTCTAATTGGATTGTTGGGGTCTATTAAATCAGAGCAGTGTGAGTTTGATTTCAAAGACACCATTTGCCCTTTCAGTATAACATCTCTCACTCCCTAAATGCTGCCTTCTTTTAAACCTAGCTAGGAAATGGGATTGGAGTAATCAACCAGCTGTTTAGACCACCGAAGAATTTTAAAGGTCTTTTGTAGTCACGTTAGGAAAACTAATATTCAACTCATTTTAGAATTCCCATGACTACTCAGTGCCAGTTTAAGAAACTTCTCTATTTAGACAGGAAGATATTGTAGCATCTGAATAAAAGCCAGGTCCAGAGAGATGCCAAGCCCTTCCAAGAAGTGCTACAGTCCTACATAAATTCATTGGTAAATTCAGCAGTCCCAGTTCTCTTCCCACTTTGCCATGTGCCGTAATTTAATACTGAAATTCCAGTGGCATTCACAATATGCTGGTTCAATATGTTAGGAGAACTCAAGCAGTACATAGGTCACACAAATACAGCTCAGGAGAGACAGGGCTGATATTTACTGATGGCTTGGCCCTGAGCAAACCACTTCCCTTTCCTGCACTTCTCTTTCTTCCCACTCATCATCTGCCTTGTCTATTTAGATCACAGGCATTTGGGGGCAGCAGGTTCTCCTGCCTTGTGTTTGTGGAGGCACCTGTATGAGACTCTCTTCCGTGTCTTTGAATTGATTTCAGCAGGAGCTGCATCCAGCATAGATTTGACATGAAGTGATGGTTAGAAATGGCATGTCCAGGGAATTGAGCAGCAAAAGGGACAGATTGCTCATGAGACAAGATCAGGTTTCAGTTGCAGGGGGATCAGATCTGAAGTGTTTGTGTAGGAGAAGTGATGCTGACTATGCTCAATGACACATCTGTCTGTCTTTCTGTACACAGAAATTTAATTTTGTTTCCACTGGATTCCATTGATCTTCACTGTTGTGATTGATTTCATGACCATGAAGCCTACGGCTCAGCTTGTGCTTGTTCCTGAACGTGGGACCTGATGTAATTTTCTTCCCGTTGTCTCTGCTGGAGACTCCTCCGGTTGTCAGGAGTACTGGGACTCTCAGTGCTGATGACCCTGATTAAAAATGTCACCAGCTCCAGAGCCAAGGCTCACATGGTGTTTGAAAATAATGTGTCCTGTCAGGTGGGAGCAAAGTTTTCCACCACCTAATGGCTGAACACTCTGAACTAAACCGAGTTTGGGAATCTCCAACTTTTAAAACCCTTTATTATGAAAAGGGTGAAATGCCATCTGACTGAAGTGTTTTTTCCCTTCTGGGAGTGACCCCTCCAGGCAGGTATAAGCTGTATTAATTGTGAGGACTGAGTCCAGGTCCCCTTCCTTAGCACTGTGGAAAATCAGAGAACTTCCTTTTCCAAAGCTGTCAATCTAGGACATCTCATGAGCCTTGAAATACTAATAAATGTTTCAGAGATACATAAAGAAGTGGCATTTAAATGCTATAGTGACCAATAGCTGCAAGTGTTTATAGAGAAGAAAGTATTTAGGGATAACAGGGCAAATAGATCAAGGGCCTTTCTCAGCTTCCCCACTCACAGTGTTATGGGAAGGATGTCAGAGCAGTGCCAGCATGAGGCTTCAGGAGCTCTGCAGCAAACTCACCTACTTGTCCCTGATTACATGTCACCTTCAGAGGCTGTTTCCTTGGTTTATCTCGAGTAGCCTGTCTCAATGGGTGCTCAGATAGGGGCAAACCGGTGCCTCAGCAGCTGGTCTGCAGCATGATATTTGCAACTAGGGCACAGTGTCTTGAATGATCCTTGTGGGGGGTGACGATAAGGGGGGATGGAGCAGCACATAAAGCCATGACCATGCTCTAGCAATGTGAGTTAAAAAGAAAAAAAAACACTTCCAGTGTCAGTCTCCATCACTTTTGCTCACAACAGATGTGCAAATGAAATTCAAGTCCTTACCTCTTCAACAAGCTGCAGCATTCGACGGGTGCTCTCCAGGGACTGAAAAAAACAGAGGAAAAAACACTTAGATTTGGCAAGATACACCTTCCAACACTAATGGCTTATGCTGGCAGTATGTTTTTCCTGCACTCTTTGCCTTCCCTCAGAATCAGGCCATCAGCAGAGTACTGGTGATCTCTTCATCTTCAGCTCTGCATTACAGCTTGCTAATGCAGCAGTTCCCACCACATCTCAAGGCAGCTGCAGTCTCTAAGGCTTGCGCTCCCCTTGCTCACGCGCTGCGGCAGTACTGCTTGGAACAGCTGGTGTTCCACTTTAAAAATAAAGTCTGTGGTTTTCAGCTAAGGCAGACTTTTAACATTTAATAGGTTTGGCAAATTGAAGGAATCCTCAGAAAATATTAAATTGATGCTTTTTTTGCTCTGAGGTCAGTCAAATTGATGCAGACTCTAATAACTAAACCAAACTCAAGATCAATAAATGCCTTAATCTAGACTAAACATGACATTAAATTTTACCCTGGATCATTTAATTTCCAATTCTGCATTCAGTGTAAAGCTGATGGAAAACAGAATCAGCTCTAGAAATCCTTTGCCGGATCAGCTCCTATTTCTGGATGTGCCTCTCACGCCAAACCCAGCCCCAAGTTTCCTGTTTAGCTATCAGTCTCACTTCATCAGCAAGCTGGTCAGCACGCCGCTGCATTTCTTCCAATTCATTGCGCATATCAGCGTCTTCCGCCATTTTAGCTGTGGGTGTGTTTGTGGAAGCTGCAGATCAAGGATTTGCGCTCAGCTGCTTGTGAGCCTGGAAGACAGCAAAAAGGAAAAGAAACAGTGTGGTTAGGCTCCCTGGCTCAGTGAATTGTGCTTAAATGTCAGTCCCACAAAAGTGCTTTTATTACACTAGTATCCTCACCCAAACTCTTTTGTTCTAGATAGCAATTCCTACATAGTGGAGACCACAAAGGATTGTTCAAGGTGGTGCTTTATTCCTACTATTATTAATCACTCTCAAAGAACGTGATATATCCTTATCTTCTTTGGGGAAAATCCTTCCTTTTTTCTTAACCTTTCAAATGCTATTCATAGCAAAACTGGAGACACAGGAGGTGTTACTTGCTACCAGAAACAGTCTTGAGACCCATTCATTCTTCTCTAGAATAAAAAGCCTTAATGTGAAGGAGGTCAAGGTTAAGGCTACATGTCAACCCCTTGTGTCCTGTGTTTCAGCTGCATTGCTTGGAGGGCTGGATGCCTAGCTAATACATGTGCAATGAAATTAAAGACAATGAAAGTTTGTGGATTTTTATTGGCTAATGATATGTCCACTATGCTGTAGTTCAAACTCTGTAATAATACTTACAACTAGACTGCAAGAAGTTGTCTACTGGGAGAATCCTTCATTTCAGGGGAAGTGATGGCAGGACCTAACTGGTATTTTCAACTTCTCCCCAAAGCAGGTCAGATTCTGGTCGTTGTTATCCCTCTCAATACAGAACAACGCCACTGAGCTCATCCTAACCAGAGATAAGGATGCAGCCCATTAATCCTCATTTGGGTAGGTTTCTTTTTGTTATAAATTTGAGCTAGCTCTGATTACTAAGCATGACTTGATTAAGAAAGGCGAGTCCTCCTACCATCTGTCAGGTCTTTATAACATCAACACTGGCTTATTTCTTTGCTTGATTCAAGCATGGCACATTGCAAATTACTGCTCACTGAATGTTAGATTTGTTCATTGCAGGAAAACCTAATCCCAGGTGCAGAAAAGGTGGGGAAGTTGTGGGGGACTGCAAATAAACAGCCATAAAGCACATGCCATCATGCTCAATTACAGAAAGAGGACAAAAGCAGCCCCCTTTACCAAAGCTGCTCTAAGAAGGCAAAATCCCAGGGGCTATTTTCTGCCCTGTCTTTGCGATACCTGTAGCCTTTATGAAACAAAATAAGTCAGGGAAGAGCTTGGCTCTGAAATTTTAACAATAATAACTCTGTTTAAATGGAAGTTATAATCTATCAGAGATTAATCTGTTCCTCACTTTGACAGTGCTTTCCATCAGAAGTATGGGCTGGACAGGTACAGCTGTGTGGCAGGGATATTTCCTGGATCACGCCCTATTTGCTTAGAAATGTATAAGGAAAGCAGATAGTTCCTTGAATCTTCTCTGCAGCTTCAGCAACAGATTTGCTGTTTTTCTTATCTAAGAGGGAATATGTGACCTTCATGCTTTTGCATTAGCTCATGGTTGCTTTTCCTCTTTGAAGCTACAGCAGAAAGAAATCCATCTCGAAGAGTCAGCCCTGCAGCTACTGGCACAGCATCCTAGTTTCATCACTGAGCACATTGCCACATCCTTGTCAAAGGGAAACTGACATTTTGTGATGGGTCATACAATGTTCAGGAACCCAAATGTATGCTGGAGAAGCCCACCTAGTTCTGCCAGCTGCATGGTCACAGTGGTGCAAAGGACCAAGCTTAAGCAACTCATCTGCAGCCCCAGCTGGTGCAAACACAGAGCTTAATTTCATGGCTAATATTCAGACTGATATCAGACACTTCAAGGATGCTCATAAACAGTAGTAAATAAGCTTTACAAAAAATGGCACACTATGAGGTTTAGAAGGAAAAGATGACCCAGGAATTGGTCTCCTGCTGAAGGACATGTGGAAATGTGGGGATACTCTCAAGGCCACCCCAACCTTCCCACCATGCTGCTGCACTTGTGTTGCCCTTTGTGGCATGTTGCACAGCTCCAGGAAGACACAGCTCCTGATCAGCAAATGGAGCATGCCTAGCTGGGATAAAAAGAAGTTATTTTGGTAAAGAGCTGCTCTCTGAACTCCTGTCCTACTTGGCAGGCTGGCAGTAGCACTGGTCACTGCTTCACAAATTGTGGTTTTTAGCAGATCAAGGCAAAACTCAGAATTTAAATATTTCTGGCAGAGCCTCTGTGACAGAATACCAGGATTAAGTCTGTGGACCTAGTTTTAGAATATCTGGCTAAAATATTCTCCACTGCCTGGATCCCTTGCTACACTTGTGCTGGCAGAAAAGCAGCACTGAGCTTTAGCAAAAATCAGGAAAATTTAGACATGACTTTGGGACTGATCTAATTGTTAAATACATATAGCTGTGAGGGGCAGGAAACTGGTTCTATGTTATGTCTATCTAGTAGCATTTTACTAGCTGTGAAGTGGGAGGTGATGCATCAGTGAGAGGATGGGATGCTAACAGGGGAATTGGTTCAGTCTCTAAGCATATCCAATGTGAGCTGAAGGATTACAGACCTGAAAGCGAATGAAGGTGAGATGAGTGCTTCTACTGACAGTAATGAATAATAACAGTCTGTTTGTCAGTCACTGCAGATAATAAAAATTGTACAGATCGTTCAGTTCTCAAGTAGATTCCAGCCTGATCTTTGATCTTTTACTTATGAATTTACGATCATGAACCAGTGGTGGCGTTGTGTCATGCGAAAAAGAAACAAAGTGGAGAAACTTCATGATTTTTCTTTAGCACTATCCTTCTTGGTTAGTTAGAACCATTAGCTGGCATCCTAGTGACAGATGCATCCTATTTTGCATCAAGCTAAAAAAATGTCAGAGGTTGTAACCAGAAAGATGTTTTGTAGCAAGTGACCGAACTTGACAGGTTTATTGAGATTGTTTGGTATTTGTAAAGCACTTAGAATGAATTGAGAAACAGCAAAAAACATTCTTCCATACAAGTCATTTTACATCAAGTTTTAGTCATAAACAAAAGTGCCCTACAGCAGTGCTGATTCAACCTTATTTAATAGAAAACCGTGCACAAGAATCAATAAAGGTTACTGATTTGCAGACAGTATGATAAACTACATATATTTTGCAGATGGCTGGGAATGGGTTTAATTTTTGTGCAGATTTTGCAGTTTAAAATGTGGAATAGGGCAGATTAGAGATAGGATTTTCCTTGGAAAGTCCCATTTAAGCTGAAATTCCATTCCAGTGTCATGAATTTCCAAAACCAAGCCCTGTTGTCAATAAAGTCTTGTAGGGAGCAGATTTGTTTTAAAGGGAATGATTTCTCTGCAGTACCAATTAACAACTTTCCCCCTATGGTGTTTCTTAGGAACACCTATATATAGTCTTCTTGATGTACTAAAACATTGAAACTGAATGACTACAGGAATGGCCAAGAAAAGGTAAACCATAACAGATTTCATCTCACTGATTACTGGACAGACTTTCAAAAGCAGAAGGTATTGTTCTGTCATGGACCCACTGAAACCTGTTCTTATTTTATTAGAATGAGTACAGGCCAAAGATACTATATAAGAACTCTGGGTAATAAATTCATTGGGGAATTTCTATTTTTGATAATAGCTAATATTTTGCATTCTGTTCTCATTCAAACTAATTTGAACCAAGTATCAAAATTCTGTAGTTGCCTTAGGAACATCTAACATATCTGGAAATAAACTTTCCAAAATATGCTCTGTACTTTCAACATAAACTACATTTTGTTTTGTCTATAGTCACTGCAGAGATGACAGATCAGAAAACCAAAGTTGTGATGTAGTATATTAAGCTCTTTAGAACTAAAACTTTGATTAAAAAAAAAAAAGTTGCTACAGAAGCTACAGCCACTTGCACATAGTCAGTTTGTGTTTATGCTTGCAGTAATTGTATATATAAATGCAAGCTCAAATTTTCACGAGGACCTTCGGTTTTCCATTTCAGAAAAGGGAAAGGAAATCCTCTGCATTCACACACAAACATACACAGTGCTCTCTTAAAAGGAGACAAAAGTCCAAACGTTGCTACCAAAAACTGTGTACATCATGTACCAAGATGTGCTCTGCGTCTTCTAGTTTTGCAAGGAACTTCAGGGACTTGGGTGACTTACATCAAATTCCCTTTGAGCCTTATATGTTATGCCAGCACTTGTACAAAAATACAACAGACTAGGGGTTAAAGAAAAATACAAAGACTGGCTAATGGAAATGCTTTGCCTATCATACTTTGAATTCTGCATCTGCTGTTTTAGTAGTGCTCATATGCAATAAAGAATCTCATAGCAAGAACATTATATATCCTTATGGAGTTATACTGAAGTCTTAAGAGAGACCTGCATATCTCCCCAGAGGAAGAGAGATACAATGAGTGACCTTTGAAAGCAAATATTTGCTTCACAGTGATATAAACACTTCAATGAAATAAATACAGGAAAATAAAAATGCTGCAATTCACTGTGGTGAAGGCAACACTGCAATAAAATGTTCTTTTTTAAGCACTCTCTCTCTGTTATTAAAGGACACATCTATTCTTCCCATGGATATTTGTAGCCAGAGGATGACTGCATTGGTGTATTGTACTAAAAAAGTCAGAGCTGGTCAATACCACACCGTGCTTCTTTCTTGTAGGATAGAAAGAGCACTACCGCAGTAGTGTGGCATTAGTAGAAGTGTAGAAAACCTGAAGAGAGACTTTGGATCAAGCATCTCAGGATGGGTGTTGAGCCCTTTAAAGCTGGAAGTTGGATCGCAGCTATTTCCCTTTCATTTTTCAATCTGGTTGTAGGTAGAAAGAGAAACATATGCTGTCAAAGGGGGAGGTGAAGTTCAGCTACAGATTAAAGGGGTCATCCTTGCTCCCCAGTTTGCCTTGCAACCATTCAGTTGACTCCTTGAGTGCTGTGCAAGGCATGTTCAGCCACAATGGGGCCAGGCATGAGGCAGTTCTGGAGCTTCCAACAAGGATCTTTCTGTCAAGAAATTCCTTTTTCCTGCTGCACATCCTTTTCCCTGCTGCACCTCTCTAACAGCTATCACTGCCCACTGGAGGTGTTATCAAGAGCTCAGCTGCCCAGCTCATTGGCCATGTCTTTCACCACCTTCACCAGCCTTCTCTAAACGAGCTTTTTGCAGCTAGGTTATAAGAACTGCACTGGCATTAACTGCAAAGCTCAGTCTAGACCAGAAACTGCCTACTAATATCAGTAGGGAATGGAGTGACATCAGCAGTGAGAACCTGCTGCAAAAGGGTGCTTAGATACCAATACCTCTGTGTATGCTGCTGACACCAGCTGGGTCCCCCTGAAACTTTGTTGAGCGTGTAAGTTCAAGGGCAGATCCAAACAGAAAGCCAAGAAAGCCCACAGTCAGTGTGACAAACGACAGCAGGTGAGAAATTAAAAGGAGTTGGGAGCATAGTTTTTATAGATCATGGGTTCTCAGCAATGTCCCTCACAAGCTCTTAACTCTTCTGAGTTTCGATTTCTGTCATCTCCGTTTCACCCAGAGCTCACCACAATTAATACTGTCTATAAGAGAAACAATTCCTGCTTTTGCTCTTATTGTATTTTAATTGATCTGAAAGCACTTGGAGAACAAAACAGCTAATTTTGTAATGAAGAATCCTATTTAAAGATTTTTTGCTATTGCATAAAATGTAACAATGAAAAATTATTCAAAGTTGTTATTTAGATTTAAGTTTAAAATAGTTCTGAAATAAAATCTTGAGGAAAGTCTGCTTTTTATATCATTCTGCAGCACAGCCTATTGCTTGGATGTAATCTATTCAGAAGATTTTTAGCAAAGTTCTCATTTCTAAGGAAACACCTTTGTTATGTTTGTGTTACTGATTAAGCCAAAAAGCTGCCTCTCTGTTTCGGTAGGATATGTTAGCATTAACCTGTGGCATAGACACCTCAGCTTTCTTCTGTTGCTGTCGTACAGAGTGCTGCTTGCAAGCATTTGGGCCCAGCTCCAGAGCCCAGGCTAGCGGAGTACAGTGATAACAGATTTCACTCTTGTTTTTGCTTGCTATTCAGTAAAGAATAATGCCTACTGATGAGGGCTTATCAGGGAGTGGCTTCAGAAAAGACAAGCACTGAGATCTTGCAAATCTGAATTCAGGAGAAGCAGGCAATTCCTAGTTTGTCACTTCTTCCTGCATTGCCTTAGACAACTTATTTTACTCTCAGGGCTTGCTTACGTTGCCTGAAGATAGGTCTCTAGAGCTATGTGAGATGCTGTAGGTATTTGGTTTCCTGCTGCTGGCTGTACCTGTCAGCATCATGCAGATGTCTTGGATACCCTCTGATGGGATTGCTTGCCCATGTTTAACAACTGAATCTGTCTCCCACCTACGCAATACAGATAAAAAATTTATTTATTTTCCTTCCTATTTTCTGGGGGGGGGGGGGGGGGGGGGGGGGGGGGGGGGGGGGGGGGGGGGGGGGGGGGGGGGGGGGGGGGGGGGGG
>JAVJGJ010000032.1:6480406-6509370 GCA_035590215.1 Microhierax caerulescens | reverse complement strand
TTTTCGCCCCGCCCCCCCCCCCCCCCGCTTAAATTGCAGGTGTTGCAGGGCATGGAATAGCACTTGGTTTGGGGATGTATGTGATGCAGGACAATGGGGACTTTTGGATAAATGCTAGTGAGCATGGTGTCATATTCTCACTCTGCATCTCTGTGTCAGAACCCATACCTACCTGGAATGAGAACTCCAGTCAGAGGCCAAAAGGAAGATGTTAGAGTGTAATTAAACGAAATTATGACTCCTGACTATTTGCTGAATGCGTTGGAAAAATAATTGGAAAGCAGTTTTCGTATGGCTTGTGTTGCTATAATAACAAAAAGTGCAATAAAATGAATCTTAGTGTGAATGCAGTCAGGCAACGTAAATATGCTGCCAGGGGGTATTACTTCTTCTTGTAGATGTGGGCACCTCTAGCCCTGGCAAACCCCTGATCATTAGTGAGTAAACGATTGTGATTGTGCACATACACAGTTGCAGTGCAGCAGACAAGTTATGTTGATGCAACCGCTCCGTGCCTCTGGTTTCTGCAAGTAGGGAGGTTATGAGCAATACATCCCACACATCCCCCCCAGGCGCTGCAGCCAGGGGCGATGGCAGGTGGAAAAAGTTACCGTTGAGATCTCAGAGAATAACAGGCAGTCATAAAAAAAATGCCTGGAGCCACCCCGTCCCAACACAAAGCAAGTCATTGTTGTCCTGTCAGTTGTCAGACAACACTGCTGTTTTATGAGGCTCCAACATGTGCATGTCACTTTATCAGGCTCCTGCATTGGAAAAAATAAAAGCACAGAGGAGCCATTTTGTAACAATTTCACTTCAGAGTAATAACAACTTGGCTTTCTATCCATTTTACTGCTAACAAAACTGCTTTCAAAAATAAACCTTTCAATGTGTTATCTCTTTGCAGTCACTTCTACAGCTATGTACCCACACATTTTTCCTTTTTTTTTTAACACCCCCCCCCCCCAGCAGCAACTGAAAAACATTTCAGGCAAAAATGTTTGTTTTGTCCGTCTGGGAGAGCAACCAGCCAGTGTGGTGGAGGGTAAAGAAAGAAACCCTCTTACCAGGAGTGTGCACCTCATCTGGAGGGACCTGCTGGCAGTACAGAGAGCACTGAACAGAAACCTGGACCAGTCAAATTCCCTGTTATTACAGGTAGCTGCCTCATACAGCTACATTTATAATCCAGCAGGCTATGTCCTATGATTCCTCAAATTCATTGCATTCCCACTAGTTCTGAGTCCAGACCCTTACTTCTTCAGTATGCAGAAAATATTTCACTTCTAGCACATATTAATTCACAGCTGGAAGATAGCAGCTTGTTCCTGTGCCGCTCTTGTCCTGTGACTTAAATAATTTCTCTCCTTCCCTGCTCTCTCCTTCTCTCTCTCTGAGGTATGTAAACAGTAGTCATAACTTTTCTTAGCACTTCTTATGACGTGAAAGATCAGACTCTGTTAGTCCTGTCTTGGTGGATGGACTGTTTACTACCCTCATCATCCTAGCAGCAGTTGGTTATGCCAGTTCCAGTTTGAATTAGTCTTCTCTGGAAAAGAGTGGCTGGCACATCACAGGGTATTTTAAATGAGGACACAGGCTTTGCTCAAAGGGCTTAGTGCTTCCCCGTCCCTTCAGGAGATGCCTGCTCAAAAATATACTACAACCTCACTTGCCATTTGCATAGCTGGATCTTGGTGGGTCAGGACAAGAAATCCAGGTATTAGTAGAGAGGATTAAAGAAAATGTCTTGACTCATGGCAAAGCTATTTACATTCTATGGCCAGAATCTAGAAGAAAAACAAAAGGTATCTGCTTAGCTGGAGGATGAGGTTTCTGACCATGTCATGATTTTCAGTGAAACTCACACCCTGAATTCATTCAGATCTTCCTCAAAATATTCAATCAGCGTCACTGCAGCACTGACAAGCAGTCAGCCTCTCTTCTCTTTAATTATATTCCAACCTGAGTTTCTTTATGTTGCTCCTAAGCCACTAAATCTGATTAATGGTCAGTTTTAGAAGCTAGGGGTGAATGTCATGCCCCATTTCCAGTTGGAGGAAGTTTCCCTGCTGCCATTATCAAAGTAAGGCTTGCAGGTGGGGCTACCAGCCAGCAGCGTCCTAGTAGGTGCCAGCAGTGTGTGAAGGGTGAACAGCAGAGCATGTGTGTGTGGATCTGTGAGCAAACATAAACCAGGAGTTCTTGGCATCTTAAATGATTTTGTGCCAGATTTTCCTGGGGCTCTACCTGCCCCCTTCTGTTTCTCTTAGATGAATGGATGGATGAATGGATGAATAGATAGATAGTTGGAATATAAATATAAAATGGAATTATTGAAACATTTCTTAAAGGATTCAGGAGACAGCAAAGAATAAAAAAAAACGCATGGAAGATTTTCCTGGGGAGCATACAGGGCTTTTCGACCAGGCTGCATGAAGCCTGTTGCATTTGTTATTCCTAGGTTTGTAGAAGGAAACTGTTTACTCTGCACAGTCCTCTCAAGAGTTCACAGAGCTCCTGGTCCAGATCCCTGCCTCCATATACACATCCATCCCTCTTCCACATCTGGTTTAAATTAATTGTCACCTCTTCTGAGTGTCCCAAACTGAAATGATCTCATGGAGATAGGGCAGGCGTCAAACCTGGGCAGTGATGGGGAAACCGGTGTGGGGCAAAGGCAAGCACAGATTTCCTGGGAAGCAGAATGGGACCGGCATCTACCCTTGGCTCATAGCACCAAAGATGTTCAGCGCCCATCTGCAACAAAGAGGTATTGCTCCTTTTCCTTACTGTTTAGAGTTGCTTATGGACCACAGCTGTGAGGTGCTGAAGTTTTGCAGGTAGCATGAGACATCTGCTTTCAGTGGGCTGCAGGAAAGGGGTTGGTTATAGCCTGGGATGTCAGTGGGCAGTTAGCAAGGGCCTGTTTGCTCACATCTCTCACACAGAGACTGAATCAATCTGATTCAGCCTTATAAAGTCACTGTAATACAGAAGATGAACTCCCCTGGTGCTACAATTAGTGTCTGTGAGTCACTAGCGCTTCAGCTACGTAACAGGTAATGCAGTATGAGAAAATTACAGTAAATCAGCCCTGTCTGCTCATTCTTTTGCTCTTAGTCCTGCCAGTGGGGATGTCTTACACATTGGTGTGATGGCAACCAACTGGCTGCTGTTGGTTTGTGTTTGTGGGTGAAGGGTCTCCCTTCTGTACCTGCATAAATCAAGAAGAGCCAACCTGATGGCAACAGAGAAAGCAAGCTGAGCTTTTTCTGCGAGAGAGCATTAAATATGAGTAGTTGTTCACTCCACAGTGCCTCAACCCTTTCTAAGTCTTCTCTGCCTTTGCAAAGTCAGTGCAAAATGCCAGCTTGTCAGAAGTAACACACATGTACAAGCAGATCAAATCATGGCAAAAAATGCAAGCCAGTAGAGATCACCCTCAAATTTCTTGTAATGATCCAAGAAACAGACAACTGAAGACAGACTTTTTTAGGCTAAATGGATGATGAAAAGGAAACCCACAAACTGGAGAAAGACTTTTTTTAGGCTAAATGGATGATAGAAAGGAAACCCACAAATATTAGAGGAAGAAAAGACAGCACATTTGCATTGGCATCTGTCAGAAAGTGGAGTTAATTTCTGCTGCATTCTGTGGAAGCCTGCAAATCAGGGGAAAATTTTGTGGTAACTTTTTTAATTTGAAAGTTTATTATTATTATTATTATTATTATTATTATTATTATTATTATTATTATTATTATTATTATTATTATTATTATTGGAATGGAACAATGAATAACTCAGTCATTAAAACAGCAGTGAAACTTTTCATTTCTATGTTAAAAATTGGTGCTATTTCTTCTTTACTATTCCTGATGCTTTTAGGACTGGGTGAGGCAAGCTGTGAATGAAACAAGCACTTTTACAAGTTCAGTATGGAATGACTGATGATTTTGGAACACAGGAAAATATGGAAGATTTTTGTGGTGAAAGAACAGTAATTCAGTATTTTATTTTAAAAGATTGGGAGTGGCATACTTAACACCATGAACATCAATATTGTCATAGCTTTCATTTCAAAGCAATAGACAGGAATAAGGTGTTCCCCTGATGGTGTTTGCTATGGGCTGTCAGCAGACTCAGGCAGACAACTAATTTCTTTCTGCATGGTTGGTATTTGCAAGATTCTTTTGCAGTCCAGGACTTACACCTACTCCTTCCCTTGAGCTCTGTTCCTCCAATAAGGACTTACTATTCCTATGCTGAACAGGACTTGATAAGTGTGTATTTGTTGAGCTGAGTGCTGCACAAGCCCCACTCCTTCACTCCTCAGCATTCAGTCTTAGTTTTATGCTCTTTTTACCCTCACGGTACCACTGACACCTTGTAAGTGCAGTAGTGCTTTGCCAGTGAAGCATGCACATCTTGGCTGCTGGGCCAAAGGTCTGTGACTTCACTGTGGCTTTTGTGGGCAGGTTTCACTGGCTTTCAGTGCATCTCTGCGGGCACCGAGGTAAATGCGTGATGCCAAAGAACAGCTTCTTCTAGCAAGAGTTGGTAGGGTAGATTCTGGCTAATGCAGCTATGACCTTAATAGAAATTAATGAAAGACAATTAATGCAGGTATTGCTACATGTAAACATCTTAATAGGAGAGTAAAATTCTATATGCTGCAATCATGAGGGTATTAGGAATGTAAATAGTAAACTTTGCCCTATTGACATGTATTTGCGGTAAACAAAGCAGTTCTTTATGTTTATAATTTTCATCTTTTCCTATCATTTCTGCCTGATGGTAAAAGCATGGCTATGCTTCAACGAATAGACTGATACATTTTTAGCAGAAATCTTCTTTAACTAAGTCGCCAGAGTAAAATCAGCAGCTGACAAAATATAAACGTTATGAAACTGGGCTGATGGTGTTATTTGTAGAATGGGATTTTAGCTGAAGAAGAGCAATTTTTTTTCAGCTATGAGGGACAGCAAAAAAGATATTAAAGGGAAGATCTCATTGTCTTTGAGAGTCCTGGTTATCACTGGTTATTTATGTTCTTTTCTTTTTCAAGTAAAGAGCCTTATCTTTAAAGAAATCATTTCATTATCCATGTAACAGCCTGTCTGTCTGTCCATCCTTCTGTTCATTATATCACACAGCAAGAAGCAAGAAGGAAGGGAACTTGCCAACTTGAGGTTTTTCCTTTGTGTGTGCAGCCATTTCTGGTGAGGGCACTATCATGTGGAAATGCAACACCATAAGTAAAATAGAAAGAGCACGAGAGATCATAGGCCCGAGTCAAAGCCCCATCAGCTCAAAGAACTGCTATCCAAAATGTGTCTGAAAGGAGCTCAGGAGACCATCTGCATGTCCCCACTACTGCAAATGGATTTTCTTTAGGGCGGCTGAACTTTAATAATGAGCAAGCAAAGAAAAAAGTTTACTACTTGCTGAGTAACCCCCAAGGACATCTTGTGGTTTTGTGTGTGGCTCAGGGTTTACTTTCTGCTACATCCAGGACAGCCCAGCCCTACCTAGGCTCTACTCTCCTTCGTGCTGTAGTCTCCACTGGGAACTTAAATTCTGGAAGCAGAAGTTAAAGCTGAAGAAAGTTCAGGAGCTTTGGAAAACTTAATTCCCTTCAAGAAAGAAAAATAAATAGCTACAACCACGTTATAAAAAGAAAGGACCATACTTAGTTTTTAAGTACCCTCATTCCCTGTTTGTATGTATGTATCACATATGATACATATGTGTATATGATAGACATATGAGTATGTAAAATGCAGCTGGCACAATATAAAGACACAGCAGAATATATTTTTTAAATGCAGTTTGTATGCTAAAAGGCCTGGGAACCCAATTATAAGTCAATAAACCTTTTACAGATCTAAATTTTATTATTTCAAGGCTCTTCTATGGAGTCAATAACAAAAAAATCTGTTGCTGTTAATCAGCTCATCTTCCTGAAGTGAAGCTGGACCCTAGAGCAGCCCTGACCCACTCCCAAAAAGCTGCAGTATTGCAGATGCCATTCAGATGAGGGAGGGGATCTGACTGCTCCCTTCACTGGGCACAACTGGGAGATTAAATGGGAAGATCCTAGTGTCATATCCACTATTTATTACTGGTGAATATTTATACCAAAACAAATAAACTGGGAATGACTGTTTAAGATGTATGCTTACAATGCACTTAGAGTTGTACAAGTCAAATATTGAAAGCATCTGACGTTTCTAGGCTAAGTAAATTGTATTAGCCACAGGAATGCATAATAGCACCCCACGGATATGCAAAACTTATTCACTCATTTTCAAAGGCCACTGCTGCTTTCTGACTCACACCTACAACTAATTCCTGGCTGCTACTCATTTCCCAGGAATCAGTAATATGAATTCGAAGAGGCCAAGGGCACACACGCACACTAGCTTTCCCTGGTGCAGGGTATGAGAACTCCTCATTATTTATTACAGGCTCACGAGGCTGCTTTAGAGATCTTTCTTTCTTCTGAAGTCTGTTTCAGCCTTCATAGGCTGATGAAAAAAAACCCAGCATGCTCCTCCAGTAAAGATTACCCAGACTTGCAGGCGAGGATTTAGCTGTTCTAATATAAGAGCACAACTTCTATTTTTTTTCCTCCTTTCTTTTTTTGTTGACCAATCATTTCAACAACAAGCTAGATAGTGCCCCAAGGGCATCGCTTTCAACCATGTGATCAGCAGATTAACAGAGAGGCTGCAAAATCCTTTCCACTCAAACTGTTTTAACAGAGGATCAAAATCTTTCTCTCTGTGTGTGGATTTTTATTTAGCTAGTTCTTTTTATTCAGTTTGCACATGTTTTTGAAGGAATTAAGGACTGCAAGGGCTCACAAGATGGTCTGGTTTGGCTTCTAACCTTTTCCTTTCAATTTGTGCTTGAGAGTAGCAAGTTTTCCAGTTCCTTGGAATGTTGCCCCTTTCCTGGGTCTTACAGTTGCATCATTACTGGCTGAATCTCATCAACCCACAGGTGATGGCCCTGAAAGGTCAGAACTTAAAACATTTTGCAAAAGCTCTCCCTTTTCTCTGCTGCAGTTCATGTTCTCGTTAAGGGAGATGGACATATCGAAATAGGCTGTGGTACAATCTGTAGGGGAAAGGTTTGGGAAAGACGAGCTGGGTAAGTCCAGTGGGGTTATATGCAGTTTACAGAGCTCTGCTGAACAATAAAACATGAGGTTAATTTGATCATGTACATAAAATAAATGACAATTGACTATTCTTGGCCTCAGCTACCAGGAAGCTGACGTGCTTTTTGCAACACAGAGGTGCATGGGGATTCCTGTTGAAAGCCTTTATATTTAATGCACAAAACTCTAAGGTATGCAGGTACAACTACTGCTGATGGGAAGAGGGTACATTTACTGTTGTAGCACAGGAGGGGTTTTACTGGAGGAAACAGGACTCAAAAAACCCCAAAAACAAAAGTAGAAAACCAGACTGCCTTATATTCATCTAAAGCACAAAAGCACACCTGGAGATAAGTAGATTGAGTATCACATGTGAAGATCTACGCACAGAATGGCCAAGAGGTTTCTTTGGCTACAGAATGTGTTGAAACAAAACTAACCCACTCGCTCAGCTGCTGGACGATGAGTGAGCTGCAACAAGAGCAATTCATGTACTACCAACAGAATGGTAAGAATAAACTCAGGAAAAAAAAAATTAATAGCTGACATTTGAGAGCAATCACAATTTGGTCACAAGCAAGTCACAGAATTCAGCAAACAGAGAATTTCCCTGGAATTGTGCTTGGATATTCCCACAGTCTCACTGTCAATATCCTACAGCTCTAGATTTCAAGCAGGGACCAAAGTGTGCATTACATGGCTGAGGGCAGAGGGATTTTGCCTCACTGCCTGACAATGAAAGCTCCAATTGTTTTTTTTTTTATTTAAATCCCTAAACCTTTTTCTGTCATTGCTGGGACCTACATGGGATGGCTTTGAGCCTTTAAGACCAGAGGCTTTATAAAGAACCATACAAAAGTGAGGGAATAAAATATTCATTGCAGTGGATGAATAGTGACAGCCAACCTGATTCTTCTAAACATTAAACCATACTTATTTTACGTAATAAAAAAACCAGCATTTGCCTTCCAACTACCATCGTAAGACTCTTGTTTCTTTAGGCAGATCTGCATTTATTCACCTGAGCATAAATCCAGAGAAATTCTGGGTTTCAGATGAGACAATCTGCTTTTCTAGTCCTCTATATGAGAGCACCGCTTGTCCCAAGGACAAGCAACTGTCAGCAGTGCTGCCTCCAGAGCATCATAGATATGACTCACTCAGACTCAGCTCTCAGCAGACCAGGAGCAAGAGGCATGGTTGCTTATGAAGCTGCAGCATGACAAGGACCACAGGGCAAAGCCCGTGATAAGACTGAGCTGGGGGTGTACAAGTCAAAACGCTGAGCACATCTGTCCCAGCATGGTCTATTACACAGTGGCAATGCCAGAATAAGAGGGACAGTCCTCCCAAAAGGCATGTTCAGCAGTGGTAGGTGGCTTCTGGTGATGTCTCCAGTGGGGAGTTAGGAGTTGGTGCATTGTGAAGCCGGTGAGATCAGGCATTGTAAAATAAGGAAACTCTACCCCACAAGGTACTTTTACACTTTTGTGTAGGTGGTGTGTCCAAGTGGTCAGTGTTCAAAGCTAGATGTCTCAGGAAGATGGTGCACACAGGCATTTTGTGGAGCTGTTTAGGAAACAGTAAATGTGTCTGTCCTCTGAGACCCACCAGTAGAGACCCACCTTTTCAGGTTTTGGTAGACGTGCTCTGGTCTTTCAATATCAACCAAAACCCCTTTATTTTTTCAACTGGTTTTAGTTTGGAGAGTTCTCCCTTCACTTCTATCCCTCCTGCAAATGTATGCTTGAGGATTTTTAGCAATGGGAATATTATGAAGACAAGGACAATACTTGCTAATGAAGTCATTCATTAGTAAAATAGGTTCCAATCAAGAATATTGACATGCTTTACTATATATTTATAAATACTACTCCTGTAAGTAAAGACAGCAGAATGGGGCATGAACTTCTCTTGAATGTAATCCAATTTAAATCTAAAGCAATCATTGTTTTCTTGTGTGTTTTATGTAATCTAAATTCCTGTATGAAGAACCAGAGAGTCTTCATTCTTGACCTAAGAATAATGTGGGAACAATTCTATGTCTGCCACAAAATTTGTTTTCTGTAAGCAACATTGCCCAGGTCGGATATTTCAGACTGAACTGCTTTCATGGTGCTGACACTTATTTCTCAGTAAGTGAATAGAAAGAGAGAGTTGAATTCTTCCTTCATGAAACCCCAATGACACATATAGCAGAAAATCCATGTAATGTAAGAGATCTTGTAGTGCAGCTGCTGCCTTCACGCTTAACCCAAGGGTAAATTGAAGACCAGAGATTTAAATGAAGTTACTGTCTTAAGCTTTGAAAGTGCATCTAAAGAGCACATCTCAAGGACATATAGCATGGACCCATCTGGTAGACTAAAAGCCCCTTGTTCAAGCAAATAATAATAATAATAAAAAAAAAAGCCATTGTTGAGGAAAAAAAAAAAGGATATTTATGTCACTTAAATCAGTTAATGGCTTAAGAGAGCTTTGGAACTGTATTTCAGCCCCTGTAAGCACGGAGCCCTGTGGCTGACAGCCAAACTGTGGTCTGAAATGCCCCAGGCTTAGCCCAGATACAACATGCGATGGCCAAAGACAGTAAGACAGCAAGCATGTCTGTAGTCACAGCCCTCGGGCTCTCTGGTCTCCTCCCTCACGTGGTGAAATACCGTAGCGCTAGTGAAAAAGCTGCACTTTCAGGTGACCTTGAGCTAAAAAGAATAGGGGCAAGAGATTTATTTAAGGAGCTTGTGGGAGGGGCATGCTCTATTTTAAAAGAGAAATAATCCATTTTGGAGGTTTACTGCACTTTGGGTCTGGGTGGCTGCCAGAGGAAAAGGAACGCCCTCCTCAGATGGATGTATTGCAAACCCACCGTCAGCCTTCATGTCTTCTGCAGCACCTGCCTGTCCTTACTGGGCTCTTCTGCTCCAGAACGTCCCATCAGCAGTGGAATGCCTTTCCCCCTCTCCCACCACTCACAGCCAGACCCACAAATCCTTCTTTCCCAGGATGTCACCTCCTTGCCCTCAGCAACATCCTCTGGTTCCTGCAAACCACAGGGCACTGCAGTCTCTGCAGTGAGTGACTGTGCTGGAAGTGTTGCTTCCAAGGTTGCGGTGAAAAGACTGAGAAGGAGGATTCCTAGGTGTTAAGTTCAGGCAGGAGTAAAGCAGGGAGGGCACGCTGCAATATCCATTTTAATATTTGATGCAATGAAGCTTTCTGCCTCGGGGATTTGCTGCCAGCTGCTGCAGCATGCGTAGTCTGCTGCAGGATCCAGCGCTGGTGCCCTGCAGGAACCAGAGCTGAGCGCATGTGCCCAGGGTGTAGCAAGTGGTGGGCAAAGAGAGGAGTCAGGTTCGGCAATCTCCTTCCCCTCAGGCGGAGGGAGCTGTGCAGCTGTTAGGAGGCTTTATGATCTGTCCTGCTTTTTTTTTCAAGCCCCAGGTGAAGGGAGGCACGATGGCAAGCTGGCAAATTATTTATTTTCTTCCCTTTTCCCTACATTCTCTGGTCTTCACCTTGAAACCAGGTTAAGTAATACAGGATAGCACAGTCACAAAAAGACGAATTACTTCATCAGGTTTCATTAGACGTTAAGGGTAATCGCTGTCTGAAACTTCAGACAGGTGCTGGATGAACATGAACCATCATCAATGCTCAGCAGACAGATGGCAGCAGTCTCTGAAGCAGACTTAACTTCAATCTGAATTTCAGGCAACCCAAAAATACAGGCCATGATTTAAAACTTTATCCTGGCATATGGAAATAACTGTAGCTGTGGCTGAAACTGGCAAAGGTGGAACATTAATTTTAGATTAATTCTGTATTTAAGAAAGAAGCACCAGCTTGTGAGGAAGGGCTCTGCACGCCTCTTTTTCTTCACTACTGGAAAGCAGTGAAGTGCCTTGGGCTGAGTGAACTAAACTATCTCTGGGTTCATTGGGGGAAGGTTTTAAAATATGTCTTTTCTGAGGACTTGGCCTAAGAGCTTGGAACAGGTCAGTCTCTTTAATGAAACATCATAAAGATCCTTCTCCCTGTCAGACTAAGGTGAGAAAGAAAGGCCTGCGTAATTTTTCTCAGTGGAGTTCACCTCACTTCTACTGAAGCAATGAAGTCTTCCTTATGAGCCCAGTGGTAGAAAAATTTAGCTCATAAGGCTAATGTCATAGTAGCTCATATTGACTACCTTGTCTAACTATAGATACTTCTTAATAATGAAAAATCAATGTTTATTCATATTTAATAACCATTGTTGAAAGCAGAGATTTCCCCTGCTTATGAATATCGAGTAATATCCCCCCTTTGGTCAAAGAAAGTTCTTTGCTTCTGAAATGTGGCACTTCCTATGCTGCATCATAGTATGAGTTCACTCAGTTCAGTCACCTGTCTCCATAATAACCTGTGCCAGCTTCTTCTGAGAAGCCTATAAAATTCTCTGAGATGGTAAACAGTAGACCAGTCCATCAGTCCTGAGTTAGAAGTTGATTAATGTCAGGAGTGATCATCCACTGGGAAATTTCTCCCAGTTATTTTACATGTCTGAGCCAGGTTAGTGACCCTTTTGTTGGCATAGGAATCCTAGTTCTTTGGCAAGACTTGCTGCTTCAAACCTCCTCTGACTTAAAACAGGAACAAGAATTAAAAAATCTACCCCAAAGCTAAATGAGGCTGTTGTATTTCCAGGATATTTCAATAGGCCTTAACTCAGCACTAATACAAGCTCAGAAATAGTACAGGCACAGCAAATGCTGTGTTTTATGGCACAGATATGGAGAACAGAATAGAAGCCACATATCTTCACCTCATTGTGTCTCATTGCAACCATAAAATTCATACGAAAGCTCATTCCCAGAATTAATAAACAAATTGAACTGCAGTGCTGGGAGCATTAGGTCAGGAGCAAATTAATGTCATTGAGCCAGTGAAGCTTGACTAGGTAAGGCACGTGCCACGTTCAGGCTGCTGGGGAGGCTCCTTTGTTCCACTGCTGATTAACACTTGCCCTTGGTTAGCAGGTGTAGTAACGGTAAGGTGTGAAGATGGCCTGTCAAACAGCCTTCCTCCTGAGTTGGCACATGAAATTGTTATGAGAGCCTTTAGGGGTCCCTGCCCGAGAAGTTACCAAATCCAAAACAAAATCCAAAACCAGTGTTGTCACATACTCATTTAAGAGGAAAAGCAATGAGTCCTTCTGTATACTCTCCCATTCCCCCTACCTTGCAGTAGAGGTTTGACCACTAGGATTTACTGCCTTAGCTCTTCTGGATGTAAAGACCATAAACATGGTAATAGTCACACACTAAAGGCCTGTGGACAAATTACCAGAAGTTCATGGCATGAGCAACTAGCTACTCACGGACACCCAGGAATGAAAGTGGATACCTGTCCTCTAACCCTCAGTAGTTATCCACTCCCAGGGTAAGGGCAACCTCTAAACACGAGCAATTCAAAAGCTAGACAGAAGGAGATCACAAACTATGAGCTATCCCCAAAATCACCTCCCAGCAAGTGCCTTGGCAACCTTCCCTGACTGATAGGTAGCCCCAGACCATTGCTGGCCCGTTCCAGGGCCACTAAAGAATAGCAGTGCCTATCAGCTTGTTTTCTTTTAAGAGAGCCCAAGGCCCACAAGCAGGAAAGGAATGGAGTGTGTGGCAAGCCCTGGGAAGGAGAACTGCGTTAAGCTTTTCCAGCTGTTGTGGTGGGTGATTTTGTCCCATGGGAACCTCAGACTTGAGCAGGTGCCCAGAAGGCACCATTACAAGTGTATGCTGTGATACAAGTGAAGTACAGAACTCAGTAGGACACCAGTATTAAAATATGATTTCTCCAGCTATTTGTTTTTTTTTTAAAGAAGATGCTTCTTTCTGAAGCATGGCACAGCATTTGCTATTCCAGACAATAAGTTTCAAGGCCATACATTTGTGCTTAATGCTAGTTCCAGAAGAGACAAGAACCTGCATTAGAGGCTGCCAACCACAGCTTCCATATTATCCCAGACATCTGATGTATCATCTCCAGAAATGGCTCAACCACAGAAAGCCAAATCAGTCTTCATCTGCTTCATCTCATACAAAAAAGAGATGTAAACATTTCCCACTTTCACTACATTCCTGTCGCCAAAGTTATGAGGCTAGAAAAGCTTTTTTAACATCTCCGAAGCACAAACAAAAAAACTTTGTCCCCTTCCCTTTCCAGTTCTGATTGTGTATCAGTATTTCTTGGCTCTGAAGTATATAATCAGTCTAAATGCATTAGGGGATTTTGGACTAAACAACAGTACAAATGTCATTCATCAGTATAGACTCTGGCAGAAGTTGAACTAGACTCATGCCAGACACAGATAGACACAAGTAAGCAAAGAAACAGAAAAAAAGTTTGCCATTTCATTAGAACTGTTCAATATACTGGTTTTATAAACTAATCACACAATGATCAAAAAGCTTACTAAGAAGATTAAAACTCTTCATTTCTTACATAAATGGAAGCTTTGCAGCAAATTAAAAATGTGCAAGTATTTATTTCTAAAAAATATTTTTATGCTTTTCAAAGCTTTGACAAAAATTATTTATTTTCTTTCCACTAGCAAATCAAAGTCCATTTTCACTGCCTAGGGATCTGACTACTTTATCACGTGTTCTGTACCTGTACTTAGTTAACCAGCTGCAAAAATAAATGCAATAGGTTATGTTATTTCTGGAGGGAAGTACTGTTCTCTTTGTTATTGAAACAGGTAGAAAATGGGTAACTTCTTATTTAAAATACTGAATTTCCCCCAATATTTCACATTCTGAGCTTTCAGATTTTACGACTAAATAGTTTAAGCAGTAATGGAGACATTTATACAGAGCGAGGTGGTTGAATTCTGAAATAAATTAATTTCAACAGCATTGATTAAACAGTATTTCTATATTTGCTGATCTGATTTATTAAGCAAACAATTTGTCTCTCAGTGACCTATAGTTAACACCCACACCAGGATATCATCATCACGACACAACAACAGCACAGATGAATAAACTTTACTGGCAGTTTACTCAAAAATCTAATTAATCACGAACAATAATAATTGTATCTACTAGAACAAATATTTACACTTTTACATACCCAAAACTGGTAATACTGGTTTTCATAGTGACAGAAAATAGTTGCAATTTGTTTCTTCAGTTTCTCTTTTTAATTGAGTACTAGAGAACGTCATCCTTTAACAACTTCCTTAGTTCGTTAACTTCTATAGTTAATTCTTCACGTGGTTTTACAATGTTCATCCCATAAAAAAGGTACTTGTCCTTTGATTTTTTATGAGTTCTAGGCAGAAAACTTCAAGAAAAGTCAGAGATATTTGCAGTAATGGCCAGCTAAGCTGTCGTCTGACCTAGAAATGGAACTTTGTGAATCGCAAGCACAAGAGAATGGCTTAATTTCCTATGACATCTGCAGTTACATCTGGACATTTCCCTTCGGTCCACCTGTATCTGGCAGTCCTGCAGTGTGTATAATTTACTCAGAGAATGCCAGATTGCTTCTGACCCTTACAAGTCCACATGCATGCATCTTCTCTTCCTTTGAAGAGAGGTCCTGGCAGTTCTGTTAGAAATTTTAAATAGTGGATCACATGTCTCTATCTCAGCTCAAAGTAATACACTTCAGGTTTGAGATGGACATGGTTTTGATCTCATGTGTCTTGTTTGCTACATGCCATCTCAGAGCGATCATTCGGCCACGAGTTTGGGAAAATGAGGCAATAAAAACATTTTACTCCTCACTGGTTCAAAGCCAGTTTCGTGGCTCTTCCCCATGTTACAACATATGGCAGCACAGAAAAGGATTTTCTAAAATTCAGGTTGAATGTTCCTGTTCCAGCATTCCAAGCAACTTGCCTAGAATTTTTCATGTAACTGTATCATACTGTATTAGCCTTCCTGCAATTGCTATTTATTCCTCTATTTTACTCATGGCAGACCTGAATAGGCTGTCTCCTTCCTTTAGGAGGCCTTTTAACAATTCCAAATCACCTGAGAAACATTATAATCCAGACAAGCTAAATCACTGTCCTAGATATTTTTCTTTGCTCAGTGTGATTCTCTGCAGGCTGCATCTCTTGCAACTGTTGCTAGTGACAGTTGCTATTTCCGCAGAGGTGAACATGATAGCCTAGCTGAAGAAATGTGACCAACATATATCCAGCTGCAATTCAGCATTTTTAATAGCATACTCCTGGTGCCACAAAACAGTGTTATTTCATATGACTCTGTTAAGAGTCCTATCAAAAATCCTGTGAACAAAATCACTAGAACAATGCTTGCCAAACCATCCCTTTTTGAAATGTTTATTTAAGAATATTCATGGACAGTGTATTCTGGATTTGAAACACAAGCCTTTCACTCTTCCCACATCTGTAGCCCTTGCACACTCAGTAAGGGAGCAGAAAGCCCTCAGTGCAAAATGGAAGGAATGCAGCACAGGTGGAGCTTTGAATGTGTGCAATGAGCAGTCTGAAGTTCTAGAAATTATTTTCTGAGAAAAGATTCGACAAATCATTTTAGATGAAGAGGAAGTCAAGAAAAGTCAAAATTTGTGGTGAGCATTCCAAAAACATAGAAAAAAATTGAGATTTCACTATATGATTGATTTACTGTGAACTGTTCTTTCTTCTTCTACTCAATCATACCTTGAGGGTATCTCAGCCACGTGATTGCTGAGGCGCTGATGAGCCACTTTTCTCAGCCTTGCCCTTGCTTTGGACTTGAACTGATTCCAATGAGTCAGTGCTGCTCTGCCATGCTGGACACAGGACCTGACCAAGTTCTCCTTTAGATATATGATGATTCATAGCAAAATTCCTATTATGCTCAACTGATTGAGGGTTTTATAGAATAGGCTATGTTCCTGTCTTGTATAAATCCTGTATGCTTGTATTTATGTAACTTTCTACCTAGTTTCTCAGCCAGTGAATTAAATTATTAACTCTGAGACTTAGGCAGGGGTTATGTTGTTAGTTCTTTGTAGCGTGCAGAAGACCACAAGTGCAGCCCCTGTTTTCTTAGGGTATATGAGGAATGGTGTTCAATGCTTCCTGAGCCTCCATCCTATACTGTGCACTCCACTTGCAAGCTGCATTTCCCTTGGAAAGGAAAGACAGTTCCACAGCTTGTCTTATGCATAATGCAGCCATGCATTATTGTTTGCACTTAAGACGTTTGCTTTTTGAATAGACTCCTTTGTTACTGTGTCCAGAGAGTTAAAAAGTACTTAATTACTGCCAAAAAGACCTGCCTTTTCCTCTTCAGGTGTGTTTTAAAATCAGTTGTTGTTAGGATCTCCACAACGTGCCAATCAGACTTGCTCTTCTGATTGCAGTGGTGCTGTACTGACTTACCCCAGCTAAGCATCTGGGACTAAATACTCAGTTGAACTGGGAAGCATTCTGCTACTGAAACAACTTCCTATTCTTGTACCTATTGGTCTGATTATTTCAACACTGTAGGGTGTCTTGTTACTAGCATGACATGTCAGTTGGAGAAGGGCTATCTCTGGCTGGTAGGACCTACCCACGGCATGTTCTTAGCTACCCTGTTGCTACGAGTCTACACAAGTGGGTTTAGCATGTACCTATAGATCTTTATGCATCAGGACACCCCTAGTCCAAGTGCTGGTCTAAAAGACTTTTCAAGTTTGTTCTTACTTAGTTTTTTTGAATGTCCCATTTTTGCTGAAGTCTTGACATTTGAACATTTTTCTATAATCCTTCCTCATTTTTTTCCTTGCCCTATTCATAATTAGCAAAAAAGAGGTTTTACTTTCTCTTTACCCACTGGAAGTGGAGATGAGGTAGGAAGAAACATTCTTCCTACCCAAGTGAAACACAACTGAAATGTTTTGAGAAAAATCTTTATTAAAGAATTGCTTTCTTAATGTAATGACTGTCATTTTTCTGTAACAACACCCTTAAACCTGGATTTTTTCTGACAAAGCTCCCTGTTGTTCCAGAAGCTGACCCAGTTAGTGCTGTCTCAGCTCAACAGCCTGCGGTGGGTTGACCCTGGCTGAATGCCAGGTGCCCGCCAAAGCTGCTCTGTCACTCCCCTCCTCAAATGGACAGGAGAGAGAAAATACAACAAAAGGCTTGTGGGTTGAGGTAAAGACAGGGAGAGATCACTCACCACTTACTGTCACGGGCAAAACAGACTTGACTTGGGGAAATCAGTTTAATTTATTACCAATAAAATCGGAGTAGAGTAATGAGAAATAAACCCCTAAATCTTACATCATCTTCCCCCAACCCCTCCCTTCTTTCCAGGCTCGACTTTACTTCTGATTTTCTCTGTCTCCTCCCCCTGAGATGCACAAGGAGACAGGGAATGGGGCTGAGGTCCACCATGCTGTCAGACATGCTGTCTCTGCCGCTCCTTCCTCCTCAGGGGGAGGGCTCCTCACACTGTCCCCCTGCTCCAGCATGGGGTCCCTCCCATGGGGCACAGTCCTCCATGGCTGCTCCAACATGAGTCCTTCCCATGGGCTGCAGCTCTTCACAAACTGCTCCAGTGTGGGTCCCTCCCACAGGGTGCAGCTCCACAGGCACAGCCAGCTCCAGCCTGGGTCCTCTGCGGGGTCCCCGCAGGTGGGGTCCCCAGCCCTGCCCCAGCCTGGCCCCCTCTCTCCTGTGGTCCCACAGGCCCTGCCCGGAACTGCTCCAGCACAGGCTGCCCACTGGTCACAGCCTCCTTTGGGCACCCCCTGCCCTGGTGTGGTGCCCTCCCCAGATCACAGGTGGAGAACTGCTCCCCCATGGACTCCATGGGCTGGGGGCACAGCCTGCCTTGCCATGGGCTTCACCAGGGGCTGTTGGGGAACCTCTGCTCTGGCATCCGGAGCTCCTCTTCCCACTCCTTCGTCAAGGCCCTTGGCATCTGCAGAGTTGTTCCTCTCACATAGCCTCACTTCTCTCTCTGGCTGCAGTTACACAGGGTTTTTTTTCCCCCTTCTTAAGTACATTATCCTAGAGGCGCTGCCACCATCACTGATGGGCTCGGCCTCCGCCAGCAGCAGGTCTGTCTTGGAGTTGGTGGGCATCAGCTCCATTAGACACAGGAGAAGCTTCTAGCATCTTCTCACAGAAGTCACCCCTGTAAACCCCCTCCCACCGAAACCTTGCCACACAAACCCAATATACAGCCACATTTAATTGACTGCTCTGGCAAGCTCCCCTGTTCTGGCAGCTGTGAGCCAGCCCAGGAGGCAAAGCTCTATGGTATTTAATTGTAGCTTGTGCTGCTGGACATCTTGTCCTGAGCAAAGCAGTAAAATATGAGACATGATCTTAAAAATGACTGTGGTTTTTTTTTCCTCTCTCTCCCTCACTCTGGGCCATAAAACCATTCATCTGAGCGACTGCTTATAAGCACAAGCGCAGTGTTCACAAATCCCACCTCGCAGTGGGATCTCATCACTTCTGGTGATACCCTTTTTATAGTCTACCACTTTCATTCTGTCTCATGTCTTCAGCTGTGAGGCAATAATTTAACCCCCTATCTGGCACTATTAATTTGCACTGATAACTTCATGTCTCTTCTAAAATAGGCTTCTATTTCTGACACACTTGAAAAGAGTGAGTGCCTTTTTTTCAGATTTCCAGCTAAAAGAAAAAAGTCTGAACTCTACCTTGTGGTATCACAAACACTAGTTTGCATTTATTTTCAACATAAGTGCTGCAGAGCAAGTGTGTGTCTCAAATACCACAGTGAGCAGATAGCAGCCATTAACATTTTGCTCAGCTATTTGTCTCTTAAACACTAACTACAAGGAAACAGTTCTCACAAATACTGCCAGCCTGGTGTCTGTATATGCTTCTATAAAACTTAATTGTGGCAAAACTCTGGCTAGTTCTTAATTCTCCCCTTTTCTAGCATGAGCTAGTTCATAATTTCCCTCTTTTCTCTTAACTTGCTGCAATCCTTAAGGGTAGCAATAGCTTGAATACATGAAGAACATGTATTGCCTGCATAAAACAATGTTGTGATATGTCTGTGCTGCTCCTAGATGTCATGCCAAGTTGTAGGCCTGCATTTGAATGTCACCCCTCTGCTTCCCTCCCTAGGGTCTGCTCTTCCTCTGTCTGGCAGCAGGGCAGAGGAGGACACAGGAGGAAGAGGAGAACATCCCCTCTCCATTTTTGCCTGCAGCTGGCAGTGCAGAGATCTTGACTCAAGAATCAGACTTGGGGTTATTAAGCAGCTAAGGTGGCTTTAGCTTTGTCATTGGCCTGGCTTTTTTGCTAAGAGATCTGCTGCCAGAAAGATTGGAACTTAAGGAGAGTAGCCAGCAGAAAAGTTTAAGGTAAAGTCAAACACTGGAGTGTGAGCTTGGGTCATGCTGCCTGCTGGTCTGGGCTTGTCTTTCTCAGTCTGAAGCAGTGGAATACGAAGATGTCCTTTAGGGTTTGTGCCCATCAACTGCTAAAGGCTTTCTTCTCTTAGTGAAAGAGGTAGAAGTTTCTGCCCTCATGAGATTAGGAGTAAGGGTGCGCCTCTGCACACCCTCTGCATTTTAAACTGCAAAGATTGAACAGAAGGTCATGTTTGCTAAAGGGATGCAGACGGGGCATCAGGATTGAGAATGTTTTATAACCTAATACTTCAGGGAACTTTTAAGATGCTTCTACCAAACACTTGAGTATTGAAGTTTACTTTTAAAGTCTAGGTAATTGTCACTGGTGTGCTGATAGGGAAAGACCAGCAAGAAGGAGAATTAATCAAAAAGTCCATCCCGTCCTTTCTGCTATTTTAATCCACCTGGGGTTTGCATTTTTTGGTGTTTGGGTTTTGTTTGGTTTTGCTTTGTTGTTTTTTTTTTTATATTCTCCTAGTTATTGTCTTCACTTTTTTATTCTCTGGTCCACTTCTTCAGCCTTACTGGTACAGTGGATCATTGTTTGGTTAAGATAAGTAACTCTTCTAAGCCCAGGATGTGGCCTACCGTGTTTGACAGTCTGGCTTCTCTACTATGGGAAGTAGATCATTTTGAGAAACAGATTCTGGCTGCAGGCATGAAAGGAAGAGCTCTTTTTCTGGAGACCAGCTGAGTGTGCAACACATTTCTTGGAAATGTCACCACAAAAACAGGCTAGACCACAAAAAGAAGGTAAAGAAACTGAAATCTGTAAACAGCTCTGGAGTCTCACATTCTGTGTTTAAAAGTCTAATCTCCAGCATCAAAGAGCATGTCCTGGTCATTGGATCAGTGTCTTATCTCTTCACCTGCCAGGCTGCAGAATGTTTTAAAAGCTTTGTGACTAACCTCCTAAGTGCAAGGAAAGTCTTTCTGGGGACAAGCAAAGAACAGAAATATAATGGGGTCCTGACTGGGAAAGAATAGAGCTCTCAAGAATATGAATGTTGAAGAGGAAAGCAAGTGTTACTCTATGAAGAAATAGGAGTAACCATGGGAAAAATCACAGTAGGGCAGCAGCGGAGCTGTTCATCAATCTAAACAGCAGTTTAATAGCTTTGCAGATAAATGGTTGCATCTGCAATAAAAAAATATTGGATTTCACTGTTCAATTAAAAACCATATATTGTCACATTCTCCACCATGGGTGATATTTGAAATCAAGATTGGATAATTGTACTGCTGGAGAAGCAGTTAATAAGGAGAAGCCCTGTAGCCTGTGGGATGTTCTGTTTTATAAGGGGTTCAGCTCACTCATGGGTAACCTCTTCTGGCCTCTTACTCAATGAACCAGTCAAAGGAGAGGGAAACACTGGGGTCCTTGTAGCTGAGGGTGCTTATGTAGCCAGGACCTAAGAGTTAACACTTCATTGCCACCTGCACCGTGTTCCTGTGTTCCTACTCTCTTGTAGGAGTTTATCCCTTTGTGTTCTGTGTGGCTCATTTCATCTGTCCATATCAGCATACTGAGACCCTTGTCCTGGAAAGGAGTCTTTCCTTGCACCTCCCTCTCTTGGCAGGGTGCTTTCCCTCAGATTATTTGTGGAATATGAGGAGAACAGGAAGCTGAGTCTGGGTAAGGTGAGGTGGGCCTGGGAAGAGACCCCAGACTCCAAGAAACAAAAAGACAGCATAGTTACTGAGGCCTCCAGAGGACAAGAGGTGCTGCTAGGCTCTTCTGTCACATGCTACCATCTATCATCTTGTTTAATACTGTAACATTAAGTGCCCTGGGCACTAATCTGGGAGTTGGGGTACTACAGCAGCTTTTTTGTGATGTCTGCAGCTGTCTTACATTCTTATTTGTCAACCTGTTGGAAGTGCACAGCAGCTCTTGTTTACCAGGGTTACAAAACAATCTTCAGAAGAGTTGCTTCAGGAGCAGCTACTTTGTACTGTTTAGAACCATTAATTAAGAAAAAGGGAACTAGGCAATGCACAGATTTTTAAATATTACTAATTTTAAATTAAATCTGTACACAGATTTAAATACTACTAATATTAAAAATCTGAGGCCTGCAGATGGTCCTACTCTTGCGTTACACAAATGGTCTAGGACATTTTCAATTATACTTAGTGCATTCCTGGCGCCTTGAGGGTTTTTTCTGCTGTCTCTTTCTTGACATGCTCATCTCTAAAATGAACTGAACTGACAAGCCTCCACCACAGCAGAGCCATCCAGGCCTTTTTTCTCTCCTCTCTTTCCTTTTTTTTTTAAATAAGTAAAACCTCTTAGGAAAATCAGACTTGAAGAGACTTGCCATCTTATCTAGTCTCTTGTGACACCAACAGCTACCTCATATAATGCCCTTCATGAATTCAGGCAGCACCATTTTGAAACCTTTTGCTGCTGTTGGCCTTCCTGCCTCTTGCTCTTTTCTATGAAAAAGACATATATTTTCAGGAATTGCAAAAAGAGATACCATATCCTAAGAACATTAATGGCAAAATCCTGTAGGAAATCCTTCAAAAGGCTAAGCAACAAATACACATCTCCATACAGCTGAGCAAATAAAAGAAATGCTCCTCTGGGGAGAACAGCTGTTAGAAGTCAGTGGTGAATTTCAATTTAATTGGGTTCACATACCTTAGATTGTTTCTTCAAGGCTTTTCACATACTTGAGTGTCACTTAGGTGAATACTGTCTGGAAAAGCAACTGTTTGGCTGAAATACTGAAATAGTCACAAAACGTATCCTGGCTGTATATTCAGCTGTCACGTTACCAGTTTGGAACCAGTGCTGTTGAAGAGAGAGGGCTCAGTCCCACTCTCCCCTTGCAGCTTAAAGCAGCCTTGGCAAAACGCATGGCTCTGGCAAACTCATTGTCTTGTGTTATACCAGGCCACGAGAGCACGATCAAATGCGTGAATGTTTCATCTGCCTTCTGGTCTGAAATCTCTTTCTTCTTTTGCTATCATGAATGCAATACTAATAATCTGGGGTTATATGGCACCTTCCAGCCAAGCCTTTTACAAACCTGAAGGGGTTTGTAAACCTGTGTAACAGCCCCTTGAAAGCTAAGCAAATGATAATCTCCTTTGTTGGGAGGATGTTGCATTTTACGGGTACCAGTTTTTAGGTCAGCATCCCCAGGCAGTGGAGACTGCTATGCCCTAATAAACAGACAAATACCTTTCCAAAGGTACACACACTGGTCCTACAGCTGAAGCTGAGGAATGCAAGCTAAAAGTTGTTTTAATCTCAAGTCTTTCTTCTGTGGATGGGGGTAACTGAGACACTTGACAGAGGTTACATTTATTTAGTCTGTGATACTTGCACCTGACTCCAGATATTCTGGATGCAGCCCCTGTGATTTAATCACTAAACACAGTATCTGAAGCTAAAGCGACTGTTACTGAATGTCTCTAGTCCAATAAATTGCAATGTATTTCTTACTGTTTTCTGCAAGAACAAATTATTCCTAAGAGATATCTGTGCCTAATAAATAAAGAACAGAAATTTCACTCCTAACAATGTCAGTCACCTACGGGGTCAGTGCTGTTCAGCACAGGCAGCCCTGAGCTCGGAGAGGTGTGTGTCTCTTGTGTCCATACCATGTGGTGCAGAGGCGTACCAGGCAGGAGCAGTGCTGCACTGAATCAAACAGCAGTTCCCTGATGGCTGCAGAAAGGCAAGCTTGTCTAAATCCTTTTGAGGTGTCTAAGGATGTGAATGAGGACCAGACTGAACCAAAAAATACTAATGCAGAAGGGAAAAAGAAAACTTTAATTTGCATCTAAAGCATGGTGAAGCTAATTTTAGTACCTTTTCTTTTAAAAGATGCTTAAATATGCATGGAAGTCTTCTGTTCCTGTTTAAGAAAAAAATCAGTGAATGGTAACAGTATTTTGACAGATCAGCTTTTCTGAAGAAGTATACTTTTGTTTTGTGCCATTTTTTAGAGTAGCTGGAGGAAATATATTTACCTCTGTAGGGTGGATCAATGAACTGGCATCTGCACAGTTCCACTGTGAGCTATAATTTCCAGGAGAGGGGAAGGAACCAAAGGAGCAGTTGGCACATCTTCCAAATAACTGGTTTATACAAAAGGAAAAATATATTACTTCTTCTGGTACAACTGTATTGCAACCCAGAAACAGAATTTTTCTCCTTCGGGTGGAGAGTAATTATAGCAAATAAATACATCATGACAAACACAATAGCTGTGATGTGATTGGAGCCTTTAGATTTCAACCCACTCCACACTAGTCTTCCAGTCTCTTTGACAGGCTAGCGACTGTGAAAGCCTTTGGAGATTTGTTGCCTGGGATTTTTAGTAAGGGTATGCTACTGAGAAAATGTGAGAGATGGAAGTGATCAATGTTAAATCACAAATGTGCCCTATCAAGCACTCTGCAATGCCTTTGTATGTTGCAGCTCCCTGTTAATTGCTAGGTTTTGAGTAAGAAATAACAAATCTTACATTAATTTCAAAAATCACCTACATGAAGCATCCTTTTGTAATGTCTAGGACGTACATTTTAGTTGTTAACACTGACATAGGCTATGATAACTATCATTTTGCTCATGGATTCTACCAGTAAACCCTGGCATAATAACTTTGTCATATTAAAAGCACAAGGAAAACCATAATTATAATAAAAATGTATAAGAACAGTTCCTCTCTTTTTGTTTTAGAAATGTGTACAGTGACACTTGACTTCATTCTTTCATACTTCTAATCGACCACTAATATGTCTTAGTAGTCAAACATTAAAAATATTGCCTTAAAGAGCATGATGGAAGAAGCATAATTTTCCTGTGTATTTGCTGGAATGCAGGAAAACTTCCCACGACTTTCCAATTTGGAAGCAAAATGAATGGCTACTGCAAGGAAGCGCAGTCTGTTAAATCAAACTGCACCTGGAACTACAGGCTTTGTTTTGTTCCACATCCAATGGTACAGTTCTGACTTTTTCTGCACATCAATGTGCCTCCAGGAAAAAATCAGCTGTGTCCTGGGGTTTACACCATATAAAAAGTTCTGCTGGTGTTATGTACCAGCAGAGTGCAGCAGAACCCAACCTAAAATACAGCCATAACATGCAGTATTCCTTCTCTGCTGCTTCATCATTGCTTACTGTCACCATTTCTGAAGCAGACTAACAGCGTGAACCTTGTCTGTGGGAATCTGACAATGAAACCAGGCTGGTAGAAAGTAAGGTTTGGGGGGATGGCATTTCCAGTTACTTCTGTTTATGGAAAAACCTGCTCCTTCAGCAAGTATACCCATTTCTCTTTTAAAACTTGAATGATGAGCCCCAGCTTCGGAGTTTATCAGCCTGTAGTATAGCACAGTGCTCAGCTACGCTAATTCACACCAATCAACAATGTGGCCCAATAATAAGTTAAATCCCATTTTAAAAATGAAATAGAGCATTGTTAGCTCTAAAAAAAAAAAAAATATTAAAAAAATCTTTTCCTTTTAAATAGCCAGACAGAACACAGATTGGCCAGTATTAACTTCCAGCTTTCAAAGTCCAGGAATGGCCATGATTAATTACTTAATATTTCCTTCTACTTCTCCCTGTGCTTGTATTAGAATTCAGCTTTCTCCAGCAGGTAAGATAAGATACCGTATCTCATCTTATTAAAGAGAGAAGAAAATAAAAAGGTTATAATGCAATGATTGAATTCTCTTTGGAATTACAGCATCCCAATATATTTCAAGAGGATATGTTCATAGCACTTATTTCCCTTTAAAAATCCTAAACTGCCAAATGTTCTTTTTGTTACAAGCCCCATAAAATCATGTGCAGGGTTTTCTCTTGGACTGCAGGGCTGATCAATATGCACCCATTGCTGGGAATAAAAAGCTTTCCATACCCTGCATTCACCTGTAGCAGCACACAGCCTGACTGGTGAGCTTATTCAGAGCTTCATGCAAAGCCTGCCTCACCAGTGGAAGTGTTTTCCCTGATTTCAACTGACTTTGGATTAGACTCCTTGGAATAATCAAAGTCATGAATCACTCATCATCCTTTACAGCAGGGTCCTAATGTTTTGCCCAAGTTTGTGTTTCTTTCACCACAGTGCTCTTTAGCAGTAGTCAAAAAAAGGATTGTAGGTGATGGTAGATGAGGTAAGTGATGAGGAAATAACAAATGAACACAATGAAAGATGTAAAGGCAAAGCTAAATTTCCTTCTAAAAAAACAAGTCAAGTGGCTCAAACACTCCCTCCAGGCCATATAGATCCACTTTTGAGTGTCACGACATCAGCCACAGGGCCATCATAAAGCAGGAAAAATAAATTGAGCCTATGAAGCTGACTTTCTTTATGCTTGGTGGAAAGTCCTAGAAAATTTAGTGGGATGTGGGACAGCATATTGAAAACTAGGATCTGATGAGAGGCAGATTTTGCTGGTGGATATGTGTAACTAAGTATTTCTGGAGGGAGTAACAATAGGGTGATAGACAAGAACTAGGAGTATAACTTGTGCTTTTTGGAGAAATGCATGTTGCAATATAATGCAGCAAGCTAAATCTGCAAGGTCACGAGGGAAGAAGCCAGAGTTCATTGAAGCTAAAGGCAAATATATCATTTAAGATTCAAACATAATAAGGTAAAAAGAAACTATTTTTGATAACTGCTGGCCTTGGCAAACTATATCGAGCACTCCCAGAAACAGATATGTGAGCCCTGGTGCCCGCTCTGAAGTCCAGCTTCCTAGAGGTAATTGTGATCTGCCTGAGATCTGCATTCTGCTGCAGCTTTCAAGCAACGCATTATTCTTCTCTCTGTTAGATGCTCTAAAATGCTTGAACAAGTCTATTGTTACAGCTTGCCTGGCACTCACCCAGCCCAAAGGTGACTGCATCGGTAGTGGCAGATGAAACTTCAGACAGAAAAATGCCCTCTTCCCAATGAAGGCTGCAAAGTCAGTCTACATTTGTTGTGGTTTTATCTAGCTTATAACCCTAGAAATCTCGAAAATTAGTGTGTGTGTGTATAAATATCTACAGATGAAAGTAGTGTGCTTATAAAGAGTTGTGACACAGATTTGGGGAAAAAAAAAAACAAGAAAAGGAGTAGTTGTGTGACAGCAAGCCGAGGCAAAGGTAAATCAGCTTCTTTTCCTAGGCTCCCCTACATTCCTGAAAGAAATCATTAACAAAGTGAGCCCTACACTGTGCCACATAGTTTCATTTTTTCCCCAAGGGTTGCTACATAACGCAGAAGCTATAGCCTTGTGACACAGAGACATAGAAGTTGCTGAAATTGTTCATACTGACAAGAAAGTGTGATGTTTCATTACCTTGCTCAGTTAAAACAGTGCAAGTATTAGGTAGAGACCGAGCTTAATTTACCTTAGCACTTCAATCTTGCTGTTTGTTGCCATACCTAAAGCATACAGAGACAAATGAAAAGCTTTCTGTTGACCTGAAAAGCAGCTCCCACCTCCAGTGCAGTAAATCTGCAGACTGGAGCTGCGTCTCATTAGATGTATTTTGATGGTTCGGTACTGGCTGGATTCTGCAGTTCTTTCTTTCACTGCCCCCGCGAGTTCAGTGGTCACAGAGCCTGGTCCTGAATGCTCCTGTAAATGCCACACTAATTTTGTAGTCCGTTGTAGAAAGAAAGTTAAACTGTATTTATTTGGGGGTTGCTATTTAGCTGCATTTTGTTTCATAACATGCTGAGTTTCTGCATCTCCTCCTGACTTCAGAGGCAGCCTCAAGCTCTTGCTTTTGCAAATCAGGCCTACTTGCACCTTTGGTTTGGTCGCCTCTGTTGTCTTTTTGGCACTCCTCCTAGGTATCAAACTCTTCAGTGGTCACCTCCTGGCTGACCCCTTCTGCACTATGCAGTAGCAATGGAAAACCACTGCTGCTTTTTCCTAGATTCCCAGCATCTTTGCCCATGATGCAGGGACATGCAGGGAGATGGCGACCTAGGGGAGAGTCGCTTCCCCAGCTATACCCACCCCGGGCACTCATCTCCCAGATGGCCCCATCCTTTCCCTTGCCACCCTCAGGGATGGCTGCGCCATGCCGTCCTCATGTTGCCACGGTTGATGGGAGAGCTGCTCCATGACCAGAGCTAGGACAGGGTGGGGGGTATGGGACAAGCATGTCCTTGCAGATGCTGCAGCCGGGCTGGCAGCAGCCAGGTATGGGTTGTGGGGCTGCTTCACCACCCCAGGGGCTGCGCTGCAGACCAGCCCCCCTTCCCCACCCCCACCGCCCATCCCCCTTCCTTTTCAGCTGGGAATGAAACCAGCAGCAATTATTCAAGCCAAACACGTAAATCTGGCAGATCCCACGGTCCTGGTTTGACGCAGCTACGCAGCGCAGTGTCTGGATGCACAGCCTGACCCCCCCTTCTCCCCTTGTTTATTTGCCCCGCAGAAAGCAGTGAAGTTCCTAACTTTGCCAACAACGAGCCGCAGTGAGGGGGATGGGGGCACTGGGGGGCTGGGGGGCAGAAAAGACGGCTGGGGGGAGGACAGCCAGGCCAGAGGAGCCGGGGCCCGCAGCGCGGTGCGGCTGGTGCCTGCCCGTGATGGGGCAGCACGTTACATAAGGTGGCAGGCTCTGCACCGCTCTGCAGCGCGGCCGCGGAGGGCGGGGGGGGACGGACGGGAGGGGGGGGGTGGCGGCGCGTCTCCTCGGCCCTTTGCCCTCCTCTTCCGCCCGCCCGCCCCCAGGGTCCTCCCCTTCGCTCTTGGCCACGCCCTCGGGGTATGGCCACGCCCCTCGCTTCTGGGCACGCCCCCCAAGTCTGTGGTGCAGCTACTCCCGCCCCTCATTCCCTGACCACGCCCCCTAGGGATGCGACCATGCTCAGTGGGACTGGCTGCTGTGTGGATGGCCCCGCCCCTAGTTCCAGGCTCCACCCCAAAGGGGTGTGGCCAAGCGTAGCAGAACCCTCTGGCGATCAGCTGACCCCAGCCCTAGATCCTGGCCCCACCCCCCAAAACCTTCTGGGGTGCGGTTGGCTCCACCCCTGGTCCCTGCACAGGCCTCCGGTGTGTGGCCACTCCCCCAACACTCTGGGGTGCGGCTGACCCCGCCCCTAGTTCCTGACCACACCCCCTGGGGTGTGTGGTCACACTCAGCAGAACCTGGTGTGGCTGTTCCCGCCCCTGGTTCCTGACCACACCTTCCATCCCTACCCTGGGCTTCTCGTGGCCACGCCCCCAACCCACGGCCACGCCTCCAATCTGTTTGACTGACACACACCCCCTCCCCGGTTCCCCTGGCCCTGCCCCTGCCTGGCCGTGCCCCGCTGGATTGACACGAGGCAGCGCTGCTGGCCACACCCTCACCTCTATGGCCCTGCCCCCAGCACTACCTGGCTGCCTGTGCTGTGCTGCTGGCCCTGCCCCCTCCCCCCCACCCC
>JAVJGJ010000032.1:6434728-6479312 GCA_035590215.1 Microhierax caerulescens | reverse complement strand
CTGAGCGCGGCTGCGGGCGAACAGCCTGGGGAGGGGGGAAGGGGGCCTCCTGCAGCAGTGATTTCCTCCGCCAAAGGGGTGGTCCGAAGAGGGTATCCCTCTGAAGTCCCCGGTACTCCATATATGGCCAACCTACGTGGGCTTCTATTTTTATGTGTGAATTCTTCCTTCTCTCCCTCTTTTTATTTCTCAAAACATGCTGCCAGGGGTCTGGGTGTGTTGATCTGATTATTCCCCCTCTCCTCCCTCCCCTAAGTAAGAGCAGCCAAACACGAGCAAATCCACGGTTAAGGACATGTGTTGTAACTGATCATTTGAGGGCCGGGTTCAAAAATGAGAGAGAGAAATTAAAAACAAACAAAAGCCTGGGCACGTACATGCATACACACAGCAGAGTGAGCACATCCCACTGCTGCCGAGGAAGAAAACGGTAACTCTGTTCCAGGAAAGAGCCTGGCTTATTTATAACGGATTAATTAAAATATTCATTCAGAGCGTACCTAATTTGGAGCAAATGGAGCTGTCTCCAGTGTGATTTCTAATGGGGAGGAAATCCTTTCATTTCATACAAAATGTTGTATTTTTGTAAAATTTATCTCTTAATGGGAATTTTAATGAAGGATGGGGATTGCTTCTGAAGTGTGACACTCTCTTTCATAACCTCAGTCATCCCTTCCTTTTCATTCCACAAGCCTTCATGTGTTCATTTATGGAACCATCCAGACCTACAGACAAGTAGCAATGCCTCGCTCTTCCCTGCCTGAGCCTCTTGTGTGAGCAATAACTGAGCACTGGCTATGTTTAACTCTGACACCATGCGTACAGGCTTTTCTAAATGTCTGTGGACTGATGGAGTCAAAACACTAGTCCCATATTAGCAATAATTCTACCCTCATCATATTTTTTCCCCCTTTTGCCATGACAAGGAAAACCGGAAGAGAGGGAAAGCTATGCAGCTGAATTTTGGAGTGCATTCATCTCATGTTATGGTTGTGTGGGGGTGGGGGAGGGAAGGGAAGGGGAGGGGAGGGAAGGCGTGGGGGAGGATAGAGAACTGCGGGTGATTCCTCCTCCCCTGCTCTGTAGTTCCCCACAGAAAAACGTGACTGTAAGATCGTGCTTTGCAATTCTCACCCTCTCCTACGAAAATATGTCCTTCAGTCTCATTTGGAAGGAAGCAGTCAAAAGTTTGCTAAATATACGACAAAGGAATTCTCAGGCAAGAGGGGCTCCCTGCTGCATTAGAGTATCTAATGAGCTGTGCACATGAAAACCGCAGGGAAAGGGAGAACCTGACAGGTTTAAAGGCTGTAAATACAGACTAACAGTGTAAGATTAACATGGTGCAGACACACACACACACACAGAGGTGAGGGGTCTGGAACAGCAGTCTGAAAAGGAAGCAGTTTTAGTGTCGTAAATGGCAGTTTGGGAAAGCAAACCTTTTCTGGCCAGCTCATGCATGGGTTAACAGTACCCGGCACTTCAGTTAGGTATGCACTGCAGATGGCGAGAGGAATCCCAGAGTGAGTCTTGGTCTGAAATCCAGGCTGTCCGTGCGCACGCATTGTGCTTTGCGAGTTCCTAGTGCACACAGAAAGTTAAAAAGAAATTTTCAGTCAGACAGCTTGTCTGATAGGTGGTTTTGAAATGAAGTATGGTTTTCAAAAGAGCAATACTATTACTTGTTAATAATTCATATTAAGAGTAGATAAGGGAAGCAAAAGAGGAATTATAAACTGTTGTTTTGACTAAGCCACCAGCACTGCAAAATGCTGGCTGGGTTTGGATTCAGCCCAATAACGCCTTTGAGAAGAATTTCAGTCCATTGGATACCAGCAGGGATGAATTTGGCTCCTCGTATCAAAAGCTAAGGAGGAAAATGCAGTGGAGGCAAAGTAAAATGCAGCATAACTTAGGGAAAGAGGGATAAAGGATGGTAAAAGGGAGAGGGTGGGAGGAGGATAAAAGGTAGATTTCCAGTGAGAAACTGGGTTCAATTTAAGATTCATTTTCAAGCTCTGCTGCACCAGAAATCACATATTTTAATAAAACAACATAGGGCAGAATCATTAAATAAATCATGAACATTGCCTGTTAAGCTTAGTAGGACCAACTACCTTTCCTACAGTTATTCTTAAAATGAACAACGGGAGGGATATATTCTGCGCTGTTCAGGAACGCGGATGCCTCTATCCCAGGAGTTGCAGAGGGGGGGCAGCCTTTTACACCGCAGCACTAGGATTTCTGTCGCAATAAGTGCTACTAAGCATTTGAGCATTCGTAGCTGATTCTCTAGCATCCTTTGAGGGTGTTTTTTGTGTGTTGTTTCTTCCTTTTTTTTTTTTTTTTTTAAAAAAAAAAAAAAAAGCACATTGGGAATTTATTGACTCTATCTGATAGTATTTAAACACTCATTTCACACTGTGTACAGGAGAGCTGTGAGAAGTGAAGCCTAAAAATTAAGCAGGAGGAAAGAGAAAACCAGAATTTGGTCTAAGAATGATTCAGCTCCCTCCTAATCATTCAGGGGAATATTCAGCAAGATGAACAACCAGTACCTATGGACACAGCCCATGAATTATGAGACAGGGAACATGCTTTCCTGTATGTGAGTGGCATGAGGTGGGTTCCCACGTTACCAGCCAGGAGCTGATGAAGGGCAGAGCCTGCAGCATATTAGTAGGGAGAAAACGACAGCCCTTGTTTTGTCCACAATTTGAGGTCTGATCGCGGGCAGTGGAAGCTTTCTGGCTGCTCACAGAATCACCTTCAGCCTCCAACACGCACGCCTGTATGCTGTAAACCTGGGCTGTGAGGCAGCTAAGCAAGCGAAACACCAAAATGCTGAGCAGTACCACCGGGTCCTGGATGTAATTCCTGGGCTCTCCTGGAGTCAGTGATAACACGAAGACCACGTCAATACCTTCCACCTTCCTCAACATTTCCTTTTTTCTTTTTCTAAGCAGAGAGGGAAATACCTTGTTTATCCAAGTGCTGCTCATCTATGCCTCAAGTATGTGGCTGGGAGATAAATTGAACTAGGGCAGAAAGCAAAAAAGAGAGGAAACGTATACCTGCTTTGGCACTGAACATTTCACAGCCTCTCTGATTTCTGCATTTTCCCAGGCTTAGATGCCAAGGCTTGTCCCAGTCTGTTAAGGGCTCTGCAATCAGAACGATCTGAGGATCAAACCCTCTGTGCCAAACTCCTAATTATTTTGTGTCACTCACTGTTGTTTATGCAACTACTGAAGTTTGACCATCAGTGGCACTTGCATCTATGTGCTCTAGGCTGCTTCTAATTAAATTTGGGGGAATACCTAGGCCTAAGTTTCTTCCCCCCCTTCATTTTCAGTATCTCTAGTTAAGACACAGTTAAGCTGTGGGCTTTTTTAAGGACCTGTCTATGTTAGGGTGCTCCAATTCAAGCCAAGCCAAGATTCCCCTGAGGCTTACATTCAAAAATAGGGAGATTTAAAATACAATTTTAACACAAACCCTCAGATGTAAGTTGCCACCAGTTTCAGGATTACTTTCTTAGATGTGCAGAGCCAGATCCCCAAAGGTGTTTTGGTACCTGATTCCCAACTAGCTGCTTAAAGAGCAACTAGGACTTAAATATTCAGTGAATCTGGGTCTCCACTGCTGACCCTACCTCCCCCTGCCTTGGCTGGGTGCCCTCCCACAGCTCCGCTGTCCGGTTTGACTGCATCATTTCCAGCAATGCCAGACTGTAACATCTATTAACCGATGTGTAAAGGACAAGTAGTCACAATATAATCAAATCTCAAGGGACTATTATCTGGCACAGAGGTGTGACTGGTCTGAGGTCTCCAGGAGCCTTGACAAAGGGGGTTTTAGGCCAAGCTCAACTGCCATGAGAAGGCATCTCTGCACAAATGCCACTAGGCACAGAGAGAGTCACAAAGGTATTGGATGTGGAGGAAGGAGGAAGAGGATCACTTGCTCTACATTTTATGGAGGAAAGGGGATATAGACACAGGTGTGTCCATGTGCCTGTGTCAGAGACAGTAAGTAAAGGTTAAACTCCATTTTTCATTGAAAAAAATCTCTGGTTTAATAGAATAAACCATCATCAGATTTGAATTCTCCTCCTGTGCATGTAACCTTATCTAGGGAACCATTCCAAAACTTGTCTAAAAGCTGCATTGAAGGATGGAAGACCCCTGAAGCAGGATGCAGGCTGAACTGAGAGGTGTGAACATCAAGCCATGGATAAAACTCCTTCTGGCTGCTGTGTAAACCTAAAGGTACCTAAAGGCATGAGGCATCTCTGATCTGCAAATACCCAGTGCTCCTCCAGCAGCATTTCTGGGCATTGCTGGCACTGGCTGAGTAAGGCCAGTTTCGGTAAAGCTGTTGACAACTAGGACTTATGTTCAAGACTAGGAAAAGGAGGCAGATGCCAAGCCCTTGGAGCCCAGCTTAGACTGCCTCAGGCCATGGGTGCAGAAACAGGCTCAAAACTCAGCTAGCTCCACAGCAACCGAGTAAGCAGCTGGAGTAGGGACCCCCAAACTCCTGCCAACCACAGCAAGTCGGTGCCTCGTTCACACACAGTGCTCTGCAAAGGAGCATCGCAGGCGTTTTCTGCCTGTAGAAACAGCAACAACAAAGATGTGGGAGAACAGTTTGAAAAATTCACCTTCACATTTGTCCTTTTAAGGCTTTTTTTAGTGCCTCATCACTGTTTAATTTTACAGCATACGGAGTAAAATTGACCATTGTTTGGTGCTGCAGTCTCCACTTGTTTCTTTTGCCTAGCTTTTCTGTGAGCATGAAAACACAGTAGTGCACACCAATATATTAGCACACAATGTAATATATTTGTAGTTCCCCATAGAATTTTGGCCATATACTCTGTTCATTCCCTAAGCTTCAAGTGAGTGCAAACAAACAAGCCAGTTTAATCCATTCTTAGAATGAGGTTATGCTTTTGGGGGATGTTGCTAGTTTACAGGAAACAAAGCTATTTAAAACTGTGAGCAGACTTGGAACTGAGAAGTGCATTTCTCTCCGTTTGCAGGCTTTGAAATCAATGGAGTTGTGATGAGTTGAGCAAGCTGGCTTGTGATTTTTAATAACTCACCTGGAGATGAGGGTATGGCTAGTCCTTCCCTTATGGTTATAATTGCCACCCACATAAGACATGTATTCATTACATTATTTCACCATTTTTAAATGGTGTGAAGTGGTACAGGAGTACTAACTTCATTTAAGTTGTGTCTGATTATACCAAGTGAAGTAAATAGGACTTAAGGAAGAAGCAAAAGACAAAAATGTAAAGCAGACTAGAACACCCCTTCTCCTCCCAGATGTTGGTTTCTGTCTAGAAGGTAGACACCTCTTACGCTTCCCTGCAGAGTTATCAGTTCAGGGCCACCAGTTGTCACAGCAAATGGTGAAAGCCACAGCAGCTGACGATCTCCTGAAGATGCTGGCCCAAACCAGTATGAAGGCTAGAGCTGTCATGTCAGATCATGCCATCAGGTTGAGTGATTTCCTTTGACATTAGCATGTGTTGCCACATGTGCTGTTGGGTCTTTTACAAGGAGAACGATGGACCATTTTCAGTGGGTCTCAATGTGGTTCCCACCCCCCATCCGTGAGGAAGCCTCAACTAGTGCACACTGACTGAGCTCATTTTGCATTGATTTTTACCACCTGGCCCTGATTTGCTCCATCCCAACCAGGATGCCTTCTGCTGCTCTGTCCCTCCCTCATGCAGGTAAAAAGGCTGATGGGAGAGGTGTCTTCTTTTCTTGTGGAGCTTCCTCTGAACAAATCTTGTCCTGGAGGAATGAGTTTGTAGCACAAAGAATTGCTGTAAGCACTGAGTTTGTTCCTCTGCCTTGCTGCTTCCTTTCCTCAGAGTGTGTGGGAAGGTGCTGACTGTTAGTAGGTCTAGTTCCTGCTCTTCCTTTAAACTGGGTCATCACAATTTACCCTCCTACCTTCTGTAAGATCGGGGGTTTTTTTTCCCTTCTCTTTCCCCTTTGATATTATCCTTCTGCAACTTTCCCTCTCCTCCTCTTCTTCCCCTTCCCCCTGTTTCTTCCTTACGCTAAACAGGGGGAAAGTGGGTCACTTCATAATTGCTCCTCTTTGTTTCAGAGAAACCCAGAGGCATAAAACAGAACAAACAGGTAAGTGTCACCAGTTCAGGGGAGCTTTAAAGATGTTTTCGTCTTAGCTGTCTCCTGGGCTTGCTTCACCTCCTCCTTTTCCTTTGCTTCCAAACCCCTGATGTAACAGCTAGTGCTGCTGCCTGATTGTGTAGTTAAAATTCAGGTTGAGACTAAGTGACTTGAGATGCTGTGAGTAACATTGTTGGATTTTTTTTTTAATCTCCTCTTAATATTTTTTGGTTGAATGGAATGCCAAAATTTTGCAAAAGAGATGAGCTGTATTTAGACATGCAAAGGAGGGTGTGGTTCAGTGTTGATGCAATAGCTTGCAATAATCTCAGGCACCCATACAAATGATCCAGGAAAAGAAGAAAAAACTTCCTCGCTTATTAAGTCTTTATTTGAGAGCTGATTGCAGCACAACAGGACTTTAGATCATCCTCTGTTAGACTAAACAACAAGAGATGTGCAGTCCAGCCAGGCACACAAGTGTGTGTGTTTTATAATGGAGCACAGTCCCAGGGATTCTTTTGCCCCGGAGGCCTTGCTGTGTGAGTGCTATCTCAGCTATTATCTGCTGCTTTCACTGAAAAACCTAATGTTAAGCTGAGTCCCTCTCTGAGGAGAGAGTTGGAGCCTGACTCCAGGTGTAGTGTTAGAGGACCTCCAGAGTTATGCAATTCAAAAGCTGAGGGTGATGGCTTTGACAGATGGCTGTGATCTTGGGAGATGTTCTTGAGAACCAAGGTTTACAGACCCAGGGACTGTACTACTCATCATAAGCTATTACTCCAGAACAATTAACCCTGTTATTTATGTCAGGCAGGTTTGCTTTCCTGTTCTTTATAGAGTCCACGAGAGTTTACTGCCCATCAGAACAAGCTTATTGTACTTGCTCTGTTGTGACTTTCGGTTAACTCCTCTTGCTCCAATTTCCACTGTCCTGTGCAAGAAATAGTTCTTTTGCCTTGTCAAATTCTCTTGCTATTTGCTGTGCAGAGTGGCGGAAGAGACCAGGCCCTAGAAGAAGGGCAGGAACCTGGGTTTTGCTCCTAGCCTGGCTATTGAATAGCTGTACTCTTCTGGAAAAAGCTGTTTCCACCTTGAAAATTAGTGCTTTGGATGGAAGTACACAAGTGCAAGCCTCCCTGTGAGCACTGGCTGGCACAGTCCTTGATGGTGTCTTACAGAATATGCTGCATTGAGGCTGCTGCATGTTTATCTTCCCTTATTTAAACTGTGGCTGAATCTGTCTCTGCCCCTGTTCATGTTGCTTTCCCCCTGTCATTACAGTGGTAAATATTTTCATTCCCACTTATTTTTTACTATATATCTGCCCAGTGGGGCTTGTTGCTGCCTCTGTAATTTATCTCTCCAAGGAGAGCCCAGAAAGCCAACAGGGCAACTGCGTGGGGAGGAGGATTCTGTTTGTTAGGTGAAGATGTAAGTTTGCTGATCCTTTTGGAGAGTCATTTCTGTCATGAAGGGCTCTTGGACAAGCCTCATGTATCTGTTTAATCTCTGCCCAAAAGGAGAGTACGTCAGACAGGGAACCCATTCAAGGGGAAATGGCAAGTGCTCTTCCAGGCCATGATGTCAACTTTTTGTCATGTGGATGTTCACCTGGACAGGATGTCGCCTTTCAGATGACTCAAAGGGGACCAGGTTTACTCTATAAAATAGAAGGACTGCGTTTTGAGACAGACCAGCCAGATACTTAGCCAAAGGTATTAACCCTTGTGTTCCTCAGCTTCCATATACATAGCAGTATGTTTAAATTACTCCTGGAAGTATTTCTCAGCCTGGTTTGAGGCAAAAAGGACTCTTATGCATGATCAGTCTAACAGGAAGACTATCTCTGTGGATTTATGGGTCAATGTCTTAATATATCTCTTAAATGGGAGTGAAAACTGCCCTGGAAACTTCCTGAGAGTTATTTCCATTTCCCTTCCTCCCTCCAAGTGTTCTGCAAATAATTATTTTTTTAATGGAGAAACTTGTTGAAAATTGCAAGTGAGGGAAGCTAATCTGTTAAGAACTCCCCAGCTTCTGAATGTGGAATATTTTTCCTCTCCTTTCCTGAGAAACTAATAAACATTCAAAATATTTTAAGGAACCAGAGCTTAGCTCAGGAAAACCTCTACTTATGTCAACCTAATTCTTGCCTCTAGTGTTTTAAGGAGTGTTTTTTGACCTGCCTGTTTATAAAATATGCACAATACAGACTCCTCTGAGTGATTAGTAAGCTTTGCTCTCACATGAGCTATATGAATAATACAAAGCTGAGTTTGAGCATGTCAGCTTACTCCCTCGTCTACGTTTTTTATGCAAGTACCAAACACTTGAATGTGATAGCACTTGACACTGCACTGCTGCGAAGCCCAGTCCTGGCTTGGCAGGGGGTGTTAAAGGTCAGGCTTGGGTGTGTTAGCATACTGAGGAGAAAGCTCTCAGGTTGCCTGATCGAGGTGTGTTCTTGCAATGTAAGAAAACAAGAAGAAAGGACTGGAGAAAGAGAGGGCCTGATCCAAAATCCAGTGGAGTTTTCCTGTGGACTTCAATGCAGGTCTGTAGACTGCTTTGGAGTGAGGGGTGATACGGGTTGCTATTGGATCACTTAAAAATAGTTCCTTAGAGATTGCTTCCTAAGCAGGAAAAATCCTCATTACTTGAAGACTGTCTGAGCAACCACCCACAAGTCAGACTGCAGTGCTTTCACTTGCCAAAAAAGAGACCCTTTATTAATAGGAGCCTGCACAGGCCACAAATGAACATGCGCAGGTGAACATGATGCCTACCATGTGACCTCTATTAAGCCCATTACAGCCCTTACCAGGCTCAGCTGCCTTCCCCAGCTCCCATCAGTGCCTACAGCAGTGCCACCTCTCTTGCTGTTGGCCTTGAAGCAGGCATGTGGCATTTCTGTTGCTGACTTGTGTCAAGAATACTTGTGAAAGTGTCCAGAGACTTGAGCTTTCTCAATAATCTCCCAGCACCTTTCAAAAACAATGAGGTGGAGATAAAAGGTGACTAAAGAAATAATGTATTTTAGTTATGTATTTGCCTTGTTACTTTAGGGTTGCTACTACAGCTGAAGCTACGGCTCATGAGTAATGTATTCCTCATGACCATGATGATCCAGATAACAGGGAGATCAAAATAGGCCATTGCCCCTGGCACTTTTCTTACTATTATGGGCTTGAGGGATGTTGCAGGCTGGTGACTGCTCTGCTAGGAGATAAGCTGTTACTCTAACTCTGCAGCTGAGTAGAGGAGATGAGGTCTTCTCGTGTCCCTCAGGCAATGTGAGTCTTGGTGGAAGAAAAGGCCCAAGGTAAATGGAGCTGTTATCTCCTCTATGGTAGCATGCTTAGCAAAGGGACAGCAGCCTTTTGCTGGTCACCTAGGAAGTGAGAGGTGTGGTGTGGGCTTTGGAGCACCTCCAAGGCACAGTGAACTGCAGAGCAGCTTCTTCCCCACACCTGCCCCTATCATGATCTAGACTTATGGTTTGCTCTTTGACTTTTCCTGTATCTGAAGGGTATGGTTTAAGTCTTTGTGGTATGTCTGTCAACCAGTTATTTTTTTCCACTCAAAGGAAAGCCAAAAATGAAGGGTTTAATATATAGGCTGACCCTTAGCTGCTGGGTGATAGGCTGCCTCTCTGCTGCTGTCTGTGACTTGGCTGCTCAGCATAACAGGCTAAGGGTGCAATTTGGTGTGCAGGGCAGTGTTTGCAAAAAGGTAGGAAGAGGCAAAGAACAGAGGATGGAAGGGAGCCCTAAATAAGCAACTGTGAGTTGAAGCTGTGAAGTCTGTCTGACTCTAAAGAACAGCTAATGAGAGACAAATTATTTTGGTCTTTGCAATGGCACAGTGGTTGGGGTTGGGGATGTTGTCTGCTCAGGGGCTTAACCCTGGAGTACTAATGCTGCCTCCACTTCTCAGAACTGACTACAAGCCACCATGGGACTGTCACTCAGTACCTGACATGCTTCAGTCTTGTCCTTACCCCAAACTTTGTGAGCGTTTACTCATCAGGGGATCCAAAGTAGACACCAGAGTCATTCCTGGGAGTGATTTATTCCTGTGGGATCAGCAGTCATGCAAAAAAGATAAAGATATGATGAGGTTTATATTTGAATCTTGTTTGTAATAGTTCAAGCAGGAGAACAGGAGACACTTCTGCCTGTCCCCATAGCAGAAGAGACATTCAGCTGAGTAGAGCCCAAAGTAATTTCTCTGCTTTTCTGCAAGAAGAGTCTGGATGTGAAAATAGCATCGTTGCAGCTTGTCTTTCTCCATTCTTATGCAGGCATGCTCCTCCTGCCCCTCCAGCCTTGCCCCAACATGGTGCAGAGCTCCTTGGGGCCAGCGGGACTGTGGCTGTTGTGCTGCAGTGGGGAGCTGCGCTGCTCTTGCTCCCAGTGGCCAGCAGCCTTCAAAGGCAGTGAGCCTTTGAGAATGAAAAGTCTGCAGGGAAGGCCCAGACGGAGTAGTTAAGCTCTTTCATTTGGTTTCAGAGTGTCTCGTTGTTCCTGTGAGTCACCTGGCACGTGGCCCTAGTGCCTTGCTATGTACATTGCTTTCTGTCTCAGCACTGGAGTCTCTCTGCAGAACGTACCCTTCAGCTGATCCAAGATCTTCTGCACAAAAACAGAGAAGGTTTGAAGAATCGATCATGCTAAGGCAGAAATAGCTTTGCGCTACAGCCAAGGTCCTTTCAAGGCAGGAATCATTCATTTGGGAGGTTTTAGCAGCACTGTGCTTGTTAGTAAACTCATCTGTTTGAATTCATTGGGAGTCTAGCCCCAAATACACAGTGCTCAAAGAAATTAAAAATGATCCCTATTGGAGCACACTCTATTTGCTTTCTAGCTTTCAGCTATTTAAAAACTCTGCTTCCAGCACTTACACCTCCAGCCACACGGGGTAGAAAATGGACTGAAGATTGCAACGGTACAGAGCTTGCCAGAGTAGGAGCTGCCCTACCGGTGTCAGGGGAGCTGGATCATATGCTAGGCTTTCTGATTGATTAGCTTTGTGGGCTCGTCCCAGGAATTTTTCTTGGCTTATCAATTTCTTTCCCTATTCCACACATAATTCTCCTTCTGGTAGGAGCCCAGTCATGACCCTGCATGGACAGGGCATCACTGTGGTGCACTCATGTTGGTACAGGCGTTATCCAAAAAGTCCCACCGTAACTACTTTTTTTTTTTGTTACTTACGTAACACAGGTCATCACACGGTCTTGTTCATATTAAAAGCTGGAGAAACATCTGGATGTGAGCAAGGGTATTGGAATTTGACTTTTTAAGGTGATTTGCTTGGTGATATTGGTTGGTATTGTTGGGTTGGGGGTGTCAAAGATCTGTACAATTTGCTGGCATTTATCTTCCTCAATAACAAACAGAAAACAACATAGCATAGGCTGAAGGGAGAAGCAGCCTGTGTGTATTAATATCTGGCATGACATTTCCTTGTAGAAAAGGAGATGCCTCTAGTTTACCTGTATGAAGAATTAGCACTGGCACTGTTTTCTTCCTGCATAGAGATTGGGACTGCTGCCATCCTATGCACCAGTCCCACTGCTTATTTGGCAGTAAGCAAGTGAAGCCTTGCCTGATACTGGGTATGAATCCACAGTAGGGAGGAATTCTCCCACACGCTGCCAGAGAACAGATTTATTGCCATATATCCACACAAGGTGCTGAATTCACCTAAGTATCTTCTAATGTTCTATTTTAATTGCTTATCTCAGCCAGCTAATAATAAATCACTGCTAAATTTGCAGTGGGGATTTGGGGGGTAGAGATTGAATGAGATTTTACTGGTATTATTGCAAAAGGTCTTTTCTATCTTCTGGGTAAATTAATTCTATTCTTTTGGTTGTATTAAAGATCTTTCAAAATCAATCTGCTATCAACTCTCACTGCACACTCTGAGCAATCACTGTGCAGACTGCTGCATCCCTAGCCAGCAAAATGCTGCGTGCTGGCTGGAGCCCTCAGCTCCACCTGCCTGCACTAAGAATCAGAGTACAGGGAAGAGCGAGAAGCTTCTAGCAGAGTTTTCTTTTTGTTGCAAACCATCCTATAGAGCTAAACAGTAGTTTTGCAACAGTGAGTGCTTACGGGACAGCTTCTGAAGAGTAGCAGAAAAACTGTATGTGAAGCAGTTATCCCTCTCTTTCAATGCAGGTGCATTCAGCAGGCCATAATCTGAATCTTAGAGTTACAGTTCAGCTACTGAGTTTTATAAGGTTTTTTTTTGGGGTTTTTTTTTTAACACTACAGGAATGCTATATTTTTCTTTTCTGGTATATAACACTTTCCAAGAGGGGTAGCACTGGGGCTTTTGGGAGGGTGGGTGTATCAGTTTGAATATAACGCTGCCATTCTAAATAATTAACAGGACAGTAGTGCCTAAAGCAAGATTAACATAGCTTCTGTTGTGCTGTATGCAAATCGAATGACTGAGATACCATGCCCTCATGAGTTTGTAGTCTACAATAGAAGAGACTGGCAAAAGGCAGCAGAATATACCCATTTCTGATCTATGCTTTTCTGCTTTCAGTAGACTTTCCCTGTATGCTGAGAACCCCAAGGCTGTACAAGGTAATGGTTATTATTTTTAACCCAAGAGACCTGGGAGGTACTTAAACTGATATGCTTCAGGTCATAGCCTCTCTCTGAGGAAAAAAAAATGTTTCATGATCTTTATTTTTCTTTTTCTAGAGATAGTCTTGTAACTGACTAATTGGGGACATGATGGGAAGATACACCAGTTTACCTTGTCTGCTCATTACAGTTACTACTCGGCGTATTTGTCTAGACTGCCATCAGTGTGGTGCAGCATAGCTTTCCTCTGTACGTGTGCTGTTGTATACAGAGAGTATCGAGAGCATTCTGTGACAGGAATGCTTGGTAGAACAGTGTACTCATTGCATTGCTAAATGGCCATGCAAACATGAACCGGAAACTGGGCAGCCCACTGGGTAAAGATGCTTACCCAGTATTTTGTACGCTCCTAGCATCTCATTGCAAGCTGTACGTTCTGTGCAAAATGCAACTGCACAAAAGAATAAGACTTCAAATAGAAAAACCTCCTCATGTTAGAAATTAGTTCTAACCATTAGTTGAGGCCACATGATAAACACCCAAGGACTTCTTTGGAAAGTGGTCAGGAACACTGAGGATACTCCCAATGGCCATTGAACCTAAACCATCAGATTGAAGGAAGACTGAGCCAATGGCTTCAGGCCCCAAACCTTAGGAATGCCACTATGCTGTGGCAACTCTGAGCTGATATGCAGGGTTGGTGACTTGGTCCAAGAGTCATTATCAATTTTGCTATCAACTTCGTTGTTACAGAAGATTGCTTAATGGATCATTGGGTTTTGGTACTCTGTAGGTATGCATGTCCAAGTGAAGTATCAATATTTTATAATATTTATTTTAGATGAGGGAAAGGTAAGAAAGAATATCCAAACTCAGTGTGGTTTTTATGTGGGAAAAGCCCATACTCATAAAAGCATGAGCTTCATTCACAGTTCTTAAACTATTTGCAGGAACCTGCTTTGGCAGGACAAAGTGTGTGATTCATTAATTAAGCATTCTTTTCTGATCTTAAAATGATTTTCATTGTTAGGTCTGGAACTTTTCACATGAGCCTACTTAGGTATCAGTAGTCAAACAATGTCAATGAAACCCTGAAAATGCTTATCAAGACCAACAAAGTGAAAATTCTTTCTGATGTCTCCCTTCCTGGAGCAGTGCATCAGGTCAAGATTGGGTTCAAAACTACTTTCATTCTCTGTGGAAGCTGTGAGGAGATGGGAGGAAGGAGATGATGATATTCCTGTCTGCTACATTAAGCTTTGCAGGTAAACCTGTCTACCTGTGAATTACCTTTTGTCATCTGAGAAATGGGGATTAGATTTCTCTTAATGGAAATTCTTTGCTTTTGTCTGACTGGAAGATGACATACTTGACCATTTTGTGGAAGTGAAATTCAGTGCTGTTTTGGGGAATCCATCTGTGTATGGCAAAGTTCCCAGTTTTTTTTTCCCCAGAACTACTGGTTATGATACTGTAGTCACAACAATTATTTTGCCTGTAATTTTTAAAAGGGTTGAGCTAGTTTCTCTGCTGTTCAGTTTCTGTTTAATGCAGTGATAAATGAGGGCTCTTCAGGATACCTGAAGATATTAGGCAAGGTAAAGCAAGGTGAAGAACAGGAGTGTGTCACAGAAGGTGAAGTGTTAGGTAAAGTTTTGGGTGGGGAGAGCTAGTCATATTTGTGACAAGTATTATCTAGTTTGTCTGAGTATGAAATGGGCTACTCACCTCAATAGTTATTTTTGTACAAGAAAATTCTGGGGTGAGGGAAAGAGGGAACAAGTGGAGTGGGAACACAATTCCATTTGAAGTGCCTAGTCTTCATCAGAAGTCAAGCAAAAAAATGCCATTCTATTGTGGAATCATTTTATCTAAAGAAAAAACACTGAGTCTCCATGCATGGAGGGAGACATTCTGGGGGATGGGAAAGTCGTCAGATATTACCCCTCAAGTGTGGAGGCAGAGATCAGCTAGGGCAAATGGTTGTTAGCTTTGCTTGGTGAAATACTGGTACATTAAAATAAGTAAAACTATTTCTTTGGCCTCTAGGGGAAGGCAGTAACCCATGAAGGGGCGGGGGATGTGTGTTTGCCATCACTAGCTGCTTATTTCGAGTGCAACCTGGGGTTAACTTGGTTAATATTTGTTGTATTTGTGGTGATTTTACAGCTGTTTCTCTACTGTGAGACACAGTATAGTTAAAGAGCAAAATATTGCATAGCCTGGTACTTGTGGGTACTGCTGTTGTCTTTTCATGTAGAAGGCTTTGATGCATGGTGTTTGGTAAGGACTACAGGGTATTTCCCACAGTGCTTTAGTCAAGTGTGAGAGAAAACAGTGATGGTTAAAGACCAGAGGTTGCTTGGTGACTGGTTTCTTGTTTTCAGGCTCAGTTTGCTCTTCCATGAGTCAATAGGAATATTAGATTGGAAATGCCTTGATGAACATGCTGACTTCTTCATAAAATACAAGGGTGGTCTAATGAGAAATGATATCAACAGTAGGTAATAGGATAAAGATCTTAAGTGGAAATGAACCAAACAAAATCTTAACTTGCCCAGCTATCCTTTCTTTACTTCCAAGGCATAATTTATCTTATGGAAGAAGTCCTGATACAATATGTTTGCTATTCTTGGAGCACATGGTCCCAGAGTGGTTTGTTTGACTTGTGCTGAGGGAAGAGATTGACTTTAGTGCAACTTATGCTGTAGCAGAATGGCCTAACCAGCGTCAAAACTCTGGTCAGAAGAAGTAGGACTGTGTGTACAATGTGGCCCTTCTGTTGTTGTGACTTTGTTTAGAAGAAAGCACTTTTCAGAAGGCTGGTGAAAATAAATAATAAAAAGGGATACTGTGATCAAGAAAACCAAAATCATCGGTCCTGACTTTTTCATCCAGGGATACTTGAAATATCACAAGAATCTGAAATCCACTGGGGGAAATGGGTCTGAAATGACAGGGGTGTGAGGGAGTTGTTCTGAAAACTGGAGGAAGACATAGAACCAAAAATAAAACAAAGCAAGGGAAGATGCTGCAATAACTTAGCCCACTCTCTGTATTGCTTTTGTATAGGTGTGGGGGAGACAGCAGGCAGCAGCTGGCTGCTTCAGAAAGCCTATATTTATTAAGTCTTGCAAGTATTTGGAGAAAAAGACAATAATTTCAAAAAGCTAAACCAGTCAATATGAGGGAAAAACCTTTAAGATATCTTCTCCTGTTGGTGGATGTATTTTTCCTCTTCCCTTGCACTTCCTGCCCCAACAGGAAAGGACCCAAATGCCTCTTCCTACAACATCATTCTTCTGGAGTCCCCTTTGGTTCTCAGAGTACACAACATGTTGCTGAGTCTCCCCTTCCCCTGGGAGAAGCCAATTAGAGATCTGTCCCTGAATGAATTCTTAATTGCAGATTTAACTCTAGTATGAAGGGGACTGCTGTTGTTTAACCAGGAAAGGAAAAGCACCAGTACTGGCACCAGCCTGCAGTGTCAGTTCTTTGTGATGGTGACAGCTAGCTTTCCCAGGGAGAGGGGGCGACAGTAAGGCTTTTAATGAGGGGCAGGTGGCTGCTTGCTGTGTGCAAACCCAAATGCATTTGTTGGGCTGGCTACAGCAGACTACATGGGATGCTGCATGTCCATTTGTCTTCTGTCCCTGTCTTAAGGGCTCTGCAGCTCTTAGCTGTAATCCCACACCAGCTGTAGGACAGTGATGCAAAGGGAAAAAATGCTTCATACTCTCCTTGTACCTGCAACAGGTTTGTGTAAAGATCTGCTGAAAACAGAGTTTAAATGAGCTTTCAGGAAAACATATTGACAGTTACTAACTGGTGTTGGGCAGGATTACTGTTTAGCTTACTTTCTGGGGAAAATCCATCATGATAGCACCTATTTCTGTGACCCCTATTTTTGGCAGTTTTCTGCTTGCTTATGTTTATCTCTGAACTGCCCTCAGTAGCAACAGAGGTGTCTTTGTGTTCCCTGTGGTTCAGTGGAGCAGATTGCACAGATTACTTCACTTGTAGAGTCTTCAAAAGCAGTATGGACTGAACAGGCCCATTGCTTTGTTCCCTCTCAGAGCAAGAGAAGCCCTGTAATACTTCAGAAGATGTTCCAAAGCACACAGTGTTGATGAAGGTTGGTATATAGACAGACTGGGAAAAAGATGCCTAGATAGGGAGTAATCTGTCTCTTGAGGGAGGGATATGATGTTGGTTCTTTTGTCATCATTCTCTGCCAAGGTATCTTATCCTTGTTCTCAATCCATAAAGTGAGGAGAGTTCACTTCTTGCACCCATTTAGTATTTGGCCTCTCCCATAGACAGACAGGGAGGTGGTTAAGGCTTATAATGAATGTTTGTGGTGTGAATGTCTTTCCTCTTGAGTATCTCCAGCTAATTTCATCAGTTGCTGAATGGACATCAATAATGTTGGACAGATTGAAGTGCTGTCACAACTGAAAGACCCCAGCCCCATTGCCTACTTCCTTTAACAGTTGTTTCCTTTACAGAACACCCCGCTATTACAACAATATGCAAAGTTAGTGTCCTACTGAACAAGTAGAATGAAGATGCTGGAATAGTTTCTCTGCTGGCTTAAAAGGAGCTGCACAGATGGCATTGGAGGTGGGCTGTATTGTGCCCTCAGGGGGAAGGGATTTAGTGGGTTGGCTCCTCATCTGTGTCAGAAGCGATGGCTGAAAGCCCCTGTGCTGTCTAGTGTACTGGTGTTCTGTAGTTGCTTACATACAGGTTAGCTGTATGTAACTGGCCCAGTTTCCTTTTGCTTAGCCAGATCTTAACTTATAGGACAGATCATCTGGGAGAACAAAACCAGTCTTGGCTCCCAGCAGAGTGATAGTATCAAGGTCTGACATCTCTCCCTCTCAGAGGGCAAGGTTAAAGCTGGAGCTAGCCTGGACCTGATGCAACCCAAATCCCTGGGCATGGCAAACCAGCAAAGCTGAGCTTTCCATGTAACTTGGAAGTTTAAACTTTCAAGCTGGCTGAAACTGTTCTTGGGTCTAGTTTGGTAGAGGATCTCAAAATGTCGGTATGTGTATGTGAAGGTAACTGCTGTCTCCTCTTCTGAAGTTATCCAGCTTCTGAGGGTAGGTGACTCTCCTATAGAACGCAGAGTACCTACTCTGATAAATTCTTAAGTGGGCTACAAGATGCCTTACTAAAAGCAACCTCATCGTGCTCCAAGTGATGGTTTGAAGGTGACACTTGGTAGTGCCCCTCGGTGCTTACCTGGGCACAGGTAAGTCATGAGTGTGGCGGGTGAAAACAGCAGGTTACAAGTACTTATGTAACAGTCTTTCTAATAGTTGCATTTGCCCTGTAAAAGGGGGTGGGAGCTGCTGATATAGTATTTCTTCCTTTTGCACCCTTACTCATCTCTTCCCATGTGTTGGAGCAGCTGTCCTGTAGGGCGGTGAGAAAATACACAGGTAAACATTGATCATCTCTTTCTTTGTAGTAATTCAGCAAAGAGACATTTCTTCACTTCTCACCTGAATTGCATCCCTTCTCTCAAATGAATTACTTACTGAGGAGTATCCTTAGGAGAGAAATCCTCATATTTGTGGATGAAATAGGCCTTCAAAATACAGAATTTCTGATAAGTGATCCCCAGAGTCTTATAACCATTTTGCTGTCTTCATTAGTGCCTAAACAACAGGGGCTGTTGTGTGGGGGAAGGAAAAGGAGGTGGGAGGCAGCTGATGAGAGGAGTGATGTAACCTATTAACAAAATAACTTGTCTGAATCTATACATCCAGGATCTCTGTGTTTCCTTTCAACTGCCTCATTCTGAGCAACCATGCTAAGAAGGAAGAAAAACATTTAAAGCTGTACTAACCAGAGCCCCATAGGAAAACAAGATACATGTAGGCAGAGTTGGTGCTGCTGTGGATTGGAAACCTGGATCCAATGCATGGCACTGGGATCAGCACATTGCTGCCATGTGGTCGCACTGATTTGCTGCAGTCCTGGTTCGGCACATGTGCCAGTGCTCCTTTGCACAGTTTTTCCTTTGCTCGAGCATAGTATTCAGCAGCAGGTGCTAGATTTGGGTTTTTCCTGTAGTGCTGGAGAAAATAAGCACAGCTGGAGGAGGACAGCTGGAGGGGAAGGAAGAGCTTGCCTGAGAGACCAGATATGGGGAGAAGTGTGGTATTTCTGAGAAAGGCCCCAAAGGGCTGCTACCTGTTCTTAGGGCTGCTCTTATTCTCTCCAAAGTGCAGCACTTTGACAGGATTAGTTCCTTCCTGAGAGACATGAAGGGCTACTGAGGCACTGACATGTGAGTGTGTTTTGAGGCCAGCACTGAAGCACAGTTCACCAGCGCCTCAGCCCTCTCTTCCTCTCGTTCCACCCTGTCAAAGTCAAGGCTGTTTCTCATGCAGTACTGCCCTGCTGGCAACTGTAAATCTCTACGGCTTGACATAACCCAAGTCTATCATCTGAGGATGTAGTAGTTTAATAACAGTCTGAGTTTCTGCAAAACAACTGTGGTAGTCCCTCAGGTCACCAATGCTGCTTATTCCTCTCCCAGGGTCCAAGGGAGCAGATGCGATGGCTATGTAAAGGACTCTGAGGACAGCAGTGTAAAAGCAGCTCATGCAGTTGTTGACAGGCTTCAATTTTGTTGGAAACTGCCTGGTCCTGCATCAAAGCCAGTGTAGGGGAGATGAACTGTGCAAACCACAGAAGGGTGGGAGAAACATATCTCTTGTGAAGGAAGTAGATGTGAGGAAAAGACCAGGGATCTCCTCACTGCAAATCAGCCAAACTAGGGACACAGTTTTAACCTAGGTGTCTGGCTATTCCCCATGGCAGTAGTTCTTCCTCACCAGAATTTTTCAATCGATCAGTTCTCTACTGAAACCTTGTCTTCAGTAAGAAGGCAGAATCTTCCTCATGCTTCTGATGGAAGTTTTACTCTTTGCTCTCTGAGGATGGTTTCCCCTGGGGCAGAGTATTGACTTCCCTAAGGATGGCCTTTCTCTGCTGCTTGTTCTCTTCCCTGAACGCCTGTTTCCAAGGGTGAAAGCTGGGTTATACTCCACTCTTCCCAAAGCCCTGGTGAGGGCTGCCACAGAGTCCTTCCCAAACTGTCTGCTGATGTGGACCGCAGGCAGTGATTGCTACTTATGCTGTTGTTTTATGGGGCTTTCAGGAGCACAAATACTGTTCTGTAAACTTCAGCAGAACATCGGCTGTATATTGAAGTAATCAGCATCCTTGATCTTCTCCACTGAGGCCCAGCAGTTAGCTTATTTTAAATGAGTTGTGGCAAAAACACAAAGCTATGAAGAAAACAAATATGAAATGTTCTTATTTAATGAACTCTGGAAATGAATAATGAATACATCATTTCAAGTGGTTCTTCAGTCTGCTACAGTGTGTACTATCCTGAGATGTGAGTGAGCATGAATCTTGGGTAATATGAAGGAGGACAGTGATTTGGTTGCTGAATGAACAGATTGCAGGATGAATGGAAGAGCTAACTGTTTCTTGAAGCAAACTTTTTAGACCTTTCTGTATGTAAGAAGAAAATTTGGTGGTGTGCTGAACCTTAATTTTTAAACACAGTGTGAAAGATGGGCTTGCATTACAGTTGCTTTGAGTTGGTGTGATGCCATTGACTTCAACAGAGAATTTACAGCAGTCACACATCACCTCTGTGGCAATTTGTTGGAACTGCAATAAGAAATGAAAGACTAACCAAGGTTTTGCAGCAAGATTCCAATTTTCTGGAAGATCCCATAGTGACAGAAAAGTAGAATATATGACTGACTCAAAATGATTTGTTACATGTCTTGTGTTAAACACATTAAGTATTTTTGCCATGATGTCTGAGTTTAGGCTTTATTTAGAAACAGAGAAAGCTGTCGGAGACCTTCACCTATTGGGAGACAGGCTCACATTTCAAACAGGTCATACAGCATTTCTTCCTAGCCCTGAAAGATTCTTATGGCTTGGTCTTCAATTATTGCTTCTGTCTCAAAAGGTTTTTAGGATAGCTATTCATTTTGGGTTTGGTCTCCCTTGGAGTTCTCAGTGGATAGACTTATGATAGTGAAAGCACTTTATGGATAGATGACTCAAGAAGTGTTTCCTTTTTAGTATGTCTTTAAAATAACCTCCTCCAAATTACAGAATCCTTCAGATTCTATAAAAAATGCAAATTATATATAAGAATAGTGTGAGTGTGAAAATGTATGACTAAAAAAAGGCCAATTTAAAAATTAACTAACCAGGAAAATTAAACTCGGAGTTCCTATAGTGAAGGTGCAATATTTTCAAGTTATCAGAAAGGAGCAATTGTGCAAACAGCAGCTCAGCCTTATCAAGGGGCCTATTTATTGTAAAGGCATCTTTCTCATCTGCGACTTTCAGACTTGCCAGGGAACTGAAGTGAAGGTGATGATGAGTGGTGCAGGTCTAGGAGCCTTGGTGAGGATGAGGAAGTACTGCCCATGTTAGTTTGTATAGCCCTTTCTGCCATATCATCATGGTGCTATGCCTGATCCCTGTGATGTGATAGCTGTTTCTCTGGAGCTTTGACAGACAGTTTCCTACAGGAAGACAATTCCTTACTGAGGCTGTTTTCCATTCCCACTTCATACAGCAGACATTGGTTAAATAGTGTGGAATTAGGTTCCTCTTGTGGGGCTCCCTGCCAAGCTTCCTGGGAGCCAGATGTTAGTGGCAAGTGAGTTTAGACAAAGTCCTTTGCTGAAACACATGTGATGTAAATAAAGTTTTTTCCTCACACTTGAGAGCCTATTACAAATGAGTAAAATAATGAGTAAAATCTTTGTTGCAACACATGGTTTTTATTGTGACACAGATATGATCAATAACCTGCCTTTCACATCAAGGTTTGCATCTTGATTCAAGGTCAACTCTGGTTTTCTTAAATTACTCTGATTTAATCTTATAATGCTTTTCCCCCCACCTAAAAATCAAGAGTGAAATTTGTGTACTGTTGCATGAAAAGACAGAGGAGTCTAATTTTTAAAACATGTCAGACATCTTGTTGAAATTGGGAGCTAGGTCCCTAAATATCTTTCAAAATCTGGAGCTGTGCACCAGATGGAGAATCAGCATTTAAAGAGTAATTTCACAAAGGAAGCAGAGCATCTTGGTGAAATTATTTCCTTTAGCAAATAGTTGCACAGCATGAAGAAAGCAAGCAGAGCCAGCATCTCGCGCAGAGAAGTCATGCCTATTCTCTTTCTCCTCATGCCTCTTTCCTAATCCTTTTTTTACTATAGATGCATTCAGTCCACACCCTGTTGCCTTGCACAAAGCGTACCAAACTAGGAATCAGTTGGTCTCTTGTTGGTACCATGCAGCAGGTCAGAGTGCACACTTTGTCCTATGAAAGGCTGAACCTTTCTTCCGTCCTTAAGTGATTTTAATGTAGATACAAATGATATAATTATACTGAGCAAGAATCACTGACTTGCAGAATTAGTCCAAGATAATGTCAGTCTCTTAAAAGCAGACTGTTAAGATGCTCTGTCAGGCTCATGTAACTGGATGTTGAGCCGTGTTATCTACATATGCATCTGAGGTTATGTGCAAATATAGGGGCTGCACCTGGGGTCAATACCCCAGGAAATGGACAGGAAAATCCCATCAGCCTACTGATGTCTGCATATCAAAGATTGGTAATGTACACAGTAGGGAAAATTCAGCCCCTGAACGTCTTTCAATAATGACACTGCAGATTCTGGGTAATTTGTCAGGAATTATCATAGAATCATTTAGGTTAGAAAAGACCTTTATGATCAAGTCCAACTGTTAATCTGGGACCAACCACCCAGTCAATCACTAGAACAGTCTAGAACAAATCTCCAAAGTTTCCTTATCCTGGATGCTGGGAACATGTGTGATGTGCAAACAAGCTTGCAGTGTCTGGGAGGGAAAAGAAACTTTCTAGGCAGGTGGAGCTCATTGGTTTTCAAAAAATTGTAGCTTCTGCATAGAGATCAAACAACTGCCATATGGTGCTGTTTTTTCCTATAGCACCCAACATGTTTAGCTCTGCCAGGAGAAGTCTGGGGAACTGATTCTTAGTGGCTGTGTAGGATATGGCTAAAATTGGAGTAAAACACTACCAAAGCACAAACAGCTTTGGAGAAAAGAGGCTGGGCAGCACATGTGGGAGGGAGCAATGCAATGGGTCACTTAAGGAAGGAGGTACTGCTCAACTTGACCTCTGAGTTCTGTGACAGCTGCAAAGATATAGGTGTAAAATATTTATATGTATATATATATATATTTGTAGAACCCTTTATATAATTAAACTCCTCCACAAAGCTCTGAATCCACATTTAAAAAAAAACAAATAATTGCATGGACTGCTCTGATTCTTAGATATAAGATCAAATCTCATTAGGAGCTGCAATGACAACACATCTAACTAAGCAAAATTTGGCTCAGAACCCTTTCACTTCCACAACACCCACTTTTCATTTGAGTGTTCAAAGTTGCTGCAAAACATGTTTTTGAAAATTAGCTATTAACTACACACTACAGTATTTTTTTCTAGTGGCAACTCTTCTATAGTACATCTGCACTGTAATAAACTTTTTGTGGTACCTTACGTTTATCTTGTTATTGTCTATCAAGTCTTGTTAATGCTAATCTTGTTCCAGTGCTGACTCAGTTGATGAGCATAATTTTGTGGTGTAGGCAGCCCTAATTCGTGATCTTCTGGGGTTTCACAGAGTATCTAAAACCTTCCTCAAAAGCCATTTTGCAAGTGATTAAGAAAGTCATGAAAGGTTTTGGGCTTAAGATTGTTCTATCAATACAAAACAGTATTTATTATTTGGGCATTACAAAGGGAGTTTTAAATTTGGCTTTATCAATACTTCATTAATAAAGTGATCCATGCAGGAACTATTTGTTACTTTGTGCTTCTAAGCAGCTTACTGTGTCACATCAGGAAACAAAAAAAGCAAAGCTTATAGCATTAAAGAAAGCCTGGAAAATATTTTTTCCTCTGTGTCCCTTCCCCCTTTCAGGTGTTCTGTGCCAGTAGATTGTATTGTAGTTGTAGTATACTCTGAGTGACTTGAAAGCATCTGTAATGCTGCATCCCTGGCACTGTAGGCAAATAAACTATTTTTGTGCAGCGATCTCTAAGCTGCACTTCAAGAAACATTTCCTCATCTGCTGACAGAGACTCAGGAAGGCTCAGTGAGGACTGAGCAAAGAGCGTGCTGGTGGAATGAGGAAACTTGCCTTATCTTCCTTGATGCATTAAATTCAAAGCAACTGGAGGAGGGGGCTATGCTTTCCCCATCTGGCCATCAGTGCTTTGAGGGAATTATTCTGCTGTTGTATTGAGCTATTGTTGTTCCTGGTTTGTATGCAGCGTGTGAGCCACAAAGGACTGCAAGATGAGTGGGGAAAGGCAGTGGCCTCGCAGGATGGCTGGTGCCGATGGCAGACATGCCAATGTAACCTGCTGAAGTGCATGAAATAGTATCAGAGGATGACACCTTGAAAAATAACTTGGTGATAAACTGCCCAAACTTCCCTTTGTTTTCAGTGAGTCCTGTTTCAAATTTGCTCATTTTACAAGTTAGGAGATAATTTTCCCTTAACACGCTGAAGTTTTGACCTGAATAATAAGTTGTTTTCTCTCTCTGCCTCTTGTGTCATCTGTGGTGATGAAGGTGGTGAGTGGAGACCTTTACATCTGCTGATGATAGTGCAGTCAGCTGAGGGCTGGCAGCAACAGGCTCATCCCCCTGGAGTGACTTGGCACCAAAGTTAACTGCACAGAGTTTGTTAGGCACCTGCAAGGTGTAACCAACAGCGGAGTGAGCTTCTACATTAAGCTGGTTTGGTTTACCCTTAGATCTGTCCCTCCTGGGTAAAATCCTCTCCTTCCTGGAAAACCATGAATTGTCCTGCCCTGAAGTCACAGCTGGCAAGTGGGAAAGTTCCTTTTTCTTTGCTTTCATTTCAAAGCAGTTTCCTGTAACTCTCTTGGGATTAAAGCTGGGTTTGTTAAAGACTTATGTTCTTTCCCTTCCCCCCCAGTATTTCACAGAAACTTTCTCTTTTTGTCTTCTGCTAAAGAACAAATCACTTTCCCCTGCATCACTGGAGCTGCAGTTTGCTATGCTCTCTTTGTATAAAACACTTCCAGAGACTGGAGGATTGGACCAGACCTTCTGAAGACTGTCCCACACACACCACTTTCAAGGTTTCAAAGCCCACCTGCTTTTCAGCAAGCCAGAGTTGACACCAGCTTACTTCAATGCTGATGGATGCTTTCCCCTTATTTCTTGGTCTTCTTGAATGAGCTGCTGGCAAGCGTTCCTGACTACAGCTGCTAAAGCCTTAATCACTCTATATGGAGACACAGAAGTTGCCTTTAGCGAGTCCCTAAAGTCTATTGCTGCAGCGTCAAAAGCCCGGTTCATTGTAGGAGCAGAGCAAAGTCTGCAGAAGGCAAGTTCACTGAACTGATGTTAGAGCTGGCTTTGCTGGGACCCATGGGGAATCAATACCCAGCAGCATCTTGCAGCGTAATGTGTGGGCTGCAGTCGGAGATCTGGCATCCAAGTTAGCTCCAGTTAATATATGAGAATGGTAGTACTATTATCTAGGATAAACCTACCCTGCAGCCTATAAAAAACCCCAGCAACACTCCCTCAGATGAGGAAAAGCCAAACTGTTTAAGCTGAGATCTTTTTAATACTGATGTTATGCTGCTGACTGCAGGTTTTTGGAACTGGTTTGAACTGCAGCCTAGGAAAGAGCCTGGAGGTGGAGGAGAGCTGCTCTCCCTCCTGGAGTCATCTGACCTGGGGTGGAATTAACTTCTTTGTTTAGTGCAGAGGAAAAAAATATTCAAAGGAGGCTGGGCTTGACCTACATTTGATCCTTGCAACCTGCAAGTTCTGCTTCCTGTGCTTTTTCTTGTGGTGACCTTTTGTTCCTAGGATGTAGGTAAGAACTACTTTGAGGCATTGCTGTATGCTTTCTACAGCAAAACTTTCCTTCCAACAGGAAAGGATAATTTGAAGATTGTTATTTCAGTTACAGGAAATCCTGAAGTCAAATTAAAAAAAAGGAAACTTGTTCTTGTGAAGTCTTCAAATACCATAGGATTAAATCTCTCTTTAGGTTCTGACATTATGGATGGGATGATTGCCTTTGATAGCTCATATGTGCCGTGTGCTTTGGAATAGGATGTTTTGCCAAAGTCTCTCCTACCACCAATCAAATCTTGGTGAGTGGGGAAAGAAATGTGGTTTGCTTTGAAACTGGCAGGGTGAGGGAAGGCCAGGGTGCTGGCGTTTGAAATGTCAGATGTTATGGCTGAGACAAGTATGGATATTTTCCTCTGGTATTTTGATCACTGCATGCGAGAGAGCAGAGAACAGAAATCGGTTATTCCGAGGACAAGAGAGGAGATTCAGAGTAGCATATGGTAGTCCGAGGCAGAGCTGTGCCAAGGCATTTTTTCCCCCTCCCTTCCTTCTGTTTTCTGGAGGAATGAAGGCATGGGTGAGGGAGGACTCGAGGAAAGCTGTTAGGGGTTGAACAACACATCTGACCTGAAACAAAATATCTGCATTTATCAAATGGGGAACTGAGGGTTGAAGAAATTGGGAGAATCATTCAGAAGGCCTAAGTGATGACTAGCTCCCCTGAACCTTTCCCCCCTTAGCTGCCACTTACCCTCAAGCTGCTTTGAGTCTTCAGCTGATGGAAATAAGGGTCTGAAAAGACACTTGTTTAAGGGGAGTACAGACAGCTGCCTGAGCCCATGTGTTTCTTCCAGCACCACTGCCACACTGGTGGTGCTCTTAGATGTACTTCAACAGATGCACAGTACCTCTTGCACAGCTTGTACAAGAGGAGTCAGTGGCATGGCTTACAGGCAGTATTAGAGCTTTCCAGGGATGAGATCCACCAAGCAGTGGCTGGGCCTCTAGGTACTTATCTTCTGGGTCAACATGAGAAGAGCATGCCTGTGTTGCTGTGTAATTACATGTCAAAGGATGTGTTTGGCCTTACTTTCTCAATGAAGAAGGGGATGAAGAAGGTGCAAGTGAAGATGGACAGAAGTGGCTATTCCTGGCAGCTGCAAAATCAGCTGCCTCCATGGTGGCACAGTGTATGTGCACTAGCTGGCACACCATGGTGATTGCGAATATTATTCATCACAGCTGATGTGCTGTGGAGGGAAGTAAAAATATTTTGTGCAAACCCCGAGATGTCTGCAGGCAGCAACGTTTTCAGAAGGTTCTACCTGTAGCAGGACTCAGCCATAAAACTGGGCTGACCTATTTTACTTTGCATGCTCCTGACATAGGCAAAATGCTACCCAGTCACAAATTATTTTCACGAGGGCACTTGATGTCTTTTGACTGTGTTTTGTCAGCCTGGCCCTTTTCCCTTCTGCTATGCAGTCTACCCAGGTGAACTCATCTGAGCAGCAGTAAATACCTTTGGGGCAGAGAACAGCATGACCTTATCAGTGGATCTGCCCCTTTTATTTGAAGGATTCGGAGGTTACTAAGTCAAAGGTAGGAGACAGCAAACGGTTTGCTGGACCAAAACATCAGCTCCCACCATGTTGCTCTTCCTGCCCAGTGAAGCGAAGCAGGGAGCTGCTACTAAGACAAGGGTGCAACTGTGGGAAAACTCGTTTATTTATAATATTAAGACGATTGAGTTAAGGTTACTTATGCAGCCTTGCTTCTGATGTATCCCAGCTTCTGAGAGCTTAACTTCTAGGCTGCCATGTCTTCTTTGTGTGCTGCGTTAAAAAAATAATAATAAAAATAATGGAAGGATGGGAGGGAACTAGAAATCTGTAGGTCGCATTGTGTGGCATTGCATTTAACACTCACAGGGTGGCTGAGACCTTTTGATTAGTTTTACTTGCTTTTATGGACTAGCAGAGCAGTAAACTATTGAATACTGGGCTAGGCATGCAAAGGCAAAGACTTTTTACCAATGGGTTTTGTGGCTACAGGGCAATAAAGGGTCTTTCGTAGCTGATCTCTCTGGGACCACTTGTGTCCCTGTCTTTCCAGGACTGCTTCTTTTTCCCTTTTCTTTCCCCTCTTGCTTGTCCCATTCTAGGCTTTCAGTCCTGCTGATCCCATGAAGGTGGCCCTGAAAAGGTTCCCTTCCTTTATGTGCTGGCTGTGTTTGGGGTTTTTTTCTCTCCATAATACCTCATGCTTCTGAGCATCTTTGCTGGGATCTTAAACAGTGTCCTTCCTGTGTCCAGCTCCTGCTGGATCATGAGCAGTCAGCACAATTTATTTGCTGTGGAATACAACTTGTCAGCAGATTTTTCTCCTTTGACATGAAAAGGCTGAATCGAGCACAGACAGTACTGCCACTAAACTCATGCGATGAACTCTCCCAAGCAGTGATTTGCACTTGCAAAGTGTCTTCCTTTGTCCCTCTCTAGGGGTCGGTACGTGAGCACAGATGTATGAACTATCACCAAAACAGTTTGCAGAGTAGTTGGGCTTGCTATCAAATGTTGTGATTGCCCCTTGATGGTAATCATCCAGCGCAGAATATCAAATTATGGCCGCAAAGAAGTAGCGAGTCAGAGCCTCCATTGATATTGGTGTCTGCAATCCCACTGAAGGCAACACAGCTACGCCATTTCACACCACACATGGTTTGTGCCAGTCTTTATCCAGCATCTATAGCTCTAATAGGAACATACGCTTTGCTAAATTAAGAAGGAATATTTTTGTGCTTTAGTACAAGCATACTAACAATTCTGGTTTATATTAAGGATGTGCCTTAAAAGCATTAAAAGGGGCATAAAATAATAATATATGTAATTTACCACTGTGGAGACTGTCAAGTGTTGTCATGCTACTGGCATTGTATTTAATACACGAGCTGCCAAGAGGCATCACTAATAGAATTTGCATTAATATACAGAGCTTCTTTAAAAATTAATTAGCCAAAGTAGAGCATCATGTGCCGAGACTCTCAAACAGGAGAGAAACATTGAAGCAGTAGTGAAATAAGCAGACTTGAAGCTGCTTAGAAAGCTGAGGGTGGCCAGCAATATTGCCCCAGCTGTTCCCTCCTGCCCATTGCACCATGGTGGGGATGTAAACATGAACTGACAGCATGAAGCATTGCCATGGAAAATTTTGAAGGAAATTGTAGATTTGGACTGGGCCCAGAGGCTGTTGCGTTGCAGCTGTAAGCTGGAAAAGCTGCAAAGAAATACAAGGAACCTGTTAAGTCACTAAAAGAAAATGTGGTCTTTTATAATGTTTTCTTAGAAGCTGGGTGGTGCCAGCACTTTGCAACTTACACAACACATGCCAGTGTGGGTCACGCATTTATGTGCAAGCACGCACCGGCGATAAATAGGTTGCAGAAGATTTGCCTAGGTTGAAATGTCCAGAGCAGCAGTGAGGCATTGTGGAGCTTATCAAGGGAAATGTGTGATGACCCTTACCCCAAAGTCAGTCCCCTTATTTTTGTATTCTTTCATTGGCCTGCAAATGCAATGGCAGATTGACTTGGGATGCTGTTTACTTGACTGATTTAATAAATTAGCAGCAGACACGCACCTTTCGTCTCCAGCAACTTCAGTTTCTTTGTGTGTTGGAAATGGCTGGAGATGCATTTCGCTACTCTGTGTGAAGGAGGAAAAGCAAACCTTTACTGGCTGCATCTTTTGGGTACCTTTTGTCAGAAGCTGAGCAAAGTTAACAATATTTGTGCCAACACTTCGGCAGCTTGTGGCCTGCTCTTCTTTCGTACTTTAGCCCTGTTGGTTGTAAGTCTGAGCTGTGGTGTGGGCATGAGGGATCCGACCTCATTGCCCACAGGCATCCTGATGTAACAGCTGAGTAAGGGGAAACAGGCCCAGCAGTTCAGTGCCGTACCTGGGCTGGGCAGAGCACTGCTGGCAATGAATTTCGTTGCTGAGATCTTCCCAGCTTTACAACTTCCCTACCAAGAACTTCCCCCAGCTATAGATATTTTCCTCCCTTACTACCTGTAAGCAAATGGCACTCCAACTGTTGAAATTATGAACAATTCCCAGTCCTCTCATGTACTGTCACCTTGAAGATATAAATGTATAAGCTGTGATCCTGTCCCTTTTGAGCCAAGGCAGTGCCATTGTTTCTATTGCAGTCACATATGTCTCATTGTCCAATTTCAGGGTTCATTACTCAGCAGTGGAAGTTCTGTCTGGGCTGGAATTTGGAATGTGGAGTTTCAGATTGGAAGTAATTTTAAAAAAATCAAATACAGCCTTTAAGTGTTTTACTTATGGAAGAGCAAGGGAGATTAACTTTTCTAGCTGCAGTCTGGCTGATTTTGGTAAGTTGTTTTTTGTAAGTGAAATGAGTTTCAAGCAGTGCAACCTTTCTGCTTTTGCTGCAGCTGCTATCCCCTCAGCATCTCCAGCTGCACGATGCACACATGCAGCACGGGAAAAACAGCTCGTGTTCAGGCACTGCAGCAGTCTTGGTGTGCAGCCAGCTCTGTGCCAAAATACTGTAGGCTAAAATATGACTGAAGACCTTAAAAGCTGCCCCCCTTTTAGGACAAGTCCTACAGTTTACCTGAATCCAGCCCCAAACAGTACTTGAAGGCTCTTCTCTCTGTGGATGGAGAGGAATGCCAGGAGTAGACTCCAAGAGGGGAGGGTTTTTTTTGTTTTAATGGAAGTTGTTACCATGAGATTTGATATATTTAATGAACGCGTGTTTTTCTGATGTATCATTTTGGATCTCTGTTTATTCATACAGAGGTCTGAGTTACCTTCCCTCTCCACTCTCCAGGAAATCATGTTATTAAAGATAAATGCTCAGACTGCCAGTAGCATCTGAGGATTCACTGCACAGAGCAAGCTCAGGGGACACAAGTGTCCCCTCGGGAGGGCTGAGGGGGTGGTTGATGATGAGAAAAACACCTACACTCAGTTCTGAAGCAAAATGAGACACACATCAAATGCATTCTCACCAAGTGGGGAAAATCGAAGGGTTCCTTTGATGACCAGATGTGCTGAGTAGCAGAAGGGAAAGGCAGAGTGAAAGAGAGTATGTCAAGGGATCCATTGATTTCCATCCAATGTGGAATGAACTGGTAACCAGGATATGATCAGAAGCCATAAAAAATGAGGGATATTAGAGACTGGTTGAGGTGGACTCTAGCTCTCAAAGAGGCTGAAAGTGCTGGAGTGAGTATGAGTGAAATAAGTAAAAAAGCTCTAAATCTAGGAAGGTTTTGCTTTTACATCAGAATGAAAATAGATACTTTTCCCTTCTTTCTCCACCTATGCTGGTGGGAATACCGCTCTGGTGACTGCTGTGAGGACCTCCTGTAGCTATGCTACTTCATCACCACCCTGCAGCTGTGCTCCCCTAGCCAGCATCATCCAGAGCAAATGGGATGGAGGAAGACTAGTGCTGTGCTCCAGACATGGGAACAGGTGCTACAACTGGAGTTTGGGGGTTGTCGCTGCTCCCAGGTTTTGGTGGGGGTACTCCACTATGTCACCATGCAGACTGGCCCGTGTGCCTTCCAAAGCCAAGGTCCAAAAACTGCAGGTAGAGTGCTGGCAAGCAGATTCTGCCTAGAGGATGATGGTCTTGTTGAGATCTGAGGAAGGAGGATTTTGGTGGAATGCAGTAAAACAGGCAATTGCAAATATCCAGGTACATTGTAAGAGGGTGAAAGAGAGGGCTGAGACTGAGATTTTGGGGAGGAGGACAGGATGCTTTCTCTGTGTGTGAGAGAGATCATACTCTCAGGACAGGGCTGCACATCCTTAGTTGCTCAGTGCCATTCATTGAGGATAAGTAGTGTTACGGAAAGCGTGTTGCGTGCAAAGTATCTGCTTCCTGCTAACATTAAGGATATTTATCTTGGTGCCTTGCCATCTTTGATTTCCTCAGAAACAAAGTGAATCCTGTAAGGCGTTTCTTTTTCTCGCCTTCCTCCTGAAATGTGATTATCTGAAGGGATTCAGGAATTACGTAGTATAGGAGAAGACGCCTAGGGAAAGCAGCTTGCAGAGCTGGGCATGCCAGGTTCTGTCTGCTATGTGCTGCACCCCAAGAGCGAGTCGGGAGCACGCTGGGAAATACTGGTCTGATGCTGCAGCAAGTGCCTGCAGCTCCATGGTAGTCCACGGGGATTTAAACCATCAGAGGGTCAGAAGCAGTGGCAAACCATGGTAGCAGGGGGCTGAGGGTGTAGCTAGTGAGAGTAAATCCTTGCCCTCCCCTCTATTTCCAGTAGCATCAGTTGTTCAGCCTCAGATTTTTCTTGCTGCCAAGTCCTATGTTCAGCCAAGCCGTGGGGCAGACCTGGCCTCCTGGCAGCAAGGGAAGTGTGAATCCAAAGAAGACCTTGCCCTATGACTAGAGCAAAGCAGCTGGTGTTCCCACAGAAATCCCTGTGCTGGGGCAGCAAGGCCTGGGGCTATTGCACTGTGAGGGATTCAGCAGCATGTTGAGTGGGAGAGAGATGGGGTCAGTGGAGCAGCTGTGTACCCCTGAATTATAGCCTGGTCCTTAGTTATATGAAGGACAAAATGGAGGTTGAGTATTTTTATTTTTATCTTTTATTCTTGTCCCCAGGTCTTAGTAATGCTCTGCTGCTGCTCACACAGGTGGCCGAGGTGCGTGACCCTGGCTGTCCCAAGCCCTCCTGTCCTTAGCAGATGGCAGCAGGCTTTGCAGCTGGGACTTAAACTCCTGTGCTAGCCCAAACCCCGATAACACTTCTCTGAGTCAGTGTCCCTGTGGGAGTGTTCTCCAATATAATTTCAGTACTGTAAATACTAGAGATATTTACCTTCTGTTTCAGGGGAGTGAGGGCTTTGGTATTCCAGCATGGTATTTATTTCCTTAGCTTGGCTTAGCCTTTATTGGCTCTGGGTTGTTGGACAGGGTAAGGGGAGTGGTAGCAGATTTCTGCTCATTTTCTCTGAGGTATGTGAGGTGTCACCCACACAAGCAGATGGCTTTGGAGGAGACTGTCTCCAAGGGGCACTGCTGACATAGGATGTGGCAGAAGCCACGGCGCAGAAATATTAGCAGCCAAATCACATTGCAGATGTTATCCTCCACTATGTGGGGCTCATAAGCAGAGAATTTATCAAATACAAACACTACCATTGAGGAATACATTGACCCAGAGGCTTTTGTGGAGTGATGGTCTACAACTCTCATGGGCCAGCATGGGGTTGGAGATGGTTAAAGACAGCCAGAAGGTCATTCATTACAAAATACTGAAATCATTTTTTTTCCATATTCTGTAGCAACACATTTTTAGAGCTCACCAAGCAATGTATGTATCTCTGAAAATGAAATTCAATTTTTATCAAAGTCAGGTATCTTTATCACACCCCCACCTTCCTAGTTTCCCATTAGAAATGCAGAATACTTGTAACAGAAAGTAAAAATACTAATAGATTTTTAATTTTGGTTGAAAAGGCATTTTCTTGTTTTGAAAGGTTAGTTTTCATTATTAATCAGAAACAGGGGCCCGAAACCAAGCGCAAAGTTTAGGCTTGGCCTGCTCACACAACATATTACCATGCTGATCTATTAGCCATGACCATCCATAACATCTCACATGGCCACTGAAGGTGAGTGCAGACTCAGTGCCACGCTGCAGTGTGTGATGGAGATGTGCCTGGATGCCACTGGCTTTCTCATCCTGGCCTGCAGCCTGAAAAATTCTCCTGAAACACATGGCTGAAGGGAGAAGGGCTCCTGGGTGAGGCTGAGATGCTGCATAGACACCGGGTGATTTACCCACTCACGCAGTGGCAGTGCCAGAAAGTGAGTCAGGTCTCCTCAGCTCCTTAAATTTAGACTTGTCAGCCTTCATCTCTCTCGGCAGCTTTGTGAAGCGTAACAGGATCCAAGGTAGTTACAAAACAATGTCAAAGGTGTTAAAATGATTACCATAAAAATACATCTGTTTTCTGCAGTAATGCCTTGAAATGCTACAGAGCTCTTGGAAACCAGAAGGGTGGCACCCGTCTGCCAGAGCCTGTCTTCTGTGGACTTGGAGAAGTCTGCTGAAATGGTAGGGTTTTCTTTCCTTTTAAAATCATTATTGTAGGCAGTTATGAAAAAGCAATTCTCTTTCCCATGTGATGCAGATCTCAATCTAGCTTCTAAATCCCTCTAACCTGATTAAGGCCTTAAGAATTTCAACTATTGAAAAATATGAGTTTTTTCATATAAATATCTCAGATTAATGTCCCCAGTGCAGCAAATAAAATTAGGTGCCTAAGTCTTATCTTGAGAAATTCAAATGCCTCAGCTTTTAGGGATCATTGAACCGTACCAAAGGCTTTAACATGTATATGTACGTAAATATAGTTTCATATATATATATATATATATATACACCTTACATACATATATGTAAATGTAGTTTATGCATATAGCAGTTTACATCCAATCTTGAGAAGGGATTTTTCTACATTTTCATGATGTGTGGTTGGGCAAACAGAGGGTGATCTAATCAGGCAGTTTTGAGATGTCTGTTATCTTTGACATCCTTTGGATCACACATTCATTAAAGGAAGGTGAAGCTCAGGCAAACAGATGGTGATTGCAAAGACCAATCTTCACCTGTGATAACATTTACATTATAATGCATATTGGAAAGGGTTTTAGTACAGAAGAATACAGAAATGCAGGGCCCTGATAAATGCCTGTGTTATATATTGCCCATTGGAAGGGAGTGTTGCAATTTCCAGCTAAAGTTACTGTGCTTTTGTGGCTTTCCGAGTCCTTGTGTGCAGTTTGCCACACTCCACTTTCTCAGTGCCACATGGCAAAGGGATGTGACCACCCCAGCTTCTCACCTGCACTGTGCCAGCCACAGGGTTGGGGCGGTCACTTGAGCTCCTCGAGTTGTGTGACCTCTCATGGTGGGGACAGAGTGGAGACAGATCTTGGCGGTGCCACCCAGTGAGAGCAGGAGGGGCCAAATCTGGCCGGCTTTGAGTACCCTGATGGAGGTGGGCTGGCCCTGGGGACCACGGACCTTGGGGAGTCACCACTCCCACCAAGGAGGGAGTATTGACCTTCCTTAGAAGTAGGAGACCATGATTGTCTCACTCCTTCTGTACTAATTTCTTCACTACCCCTGGGGGTACATTTGCCCTTGGAGTGTGATGCATCCAGCATGTCTGCAGAGCAGGAGAGAGGAGCTGCCCAGAGGGAACCAGATGTAGCGCCAGCACAAGCGTGACGAGTGGCTTTGTTGCTCTCCATGTTTCCCCTTCCTTGCCTCCTAACACTTGGTGGAGTTGTAAAGGTCAGAGCACTTAAACACACCAAAGGAAATCTGCTATATACTATCTGACTTTTCAGAAATACAGCGTGATGGTGATTGTTAAACCTGCTTCCTTTCATGCACCAGCAGCCCTGCAAAATAACATGTTAACAGAATATATTTAGGAGCAGATGGTGGAGCAGAAAGCAAGTACTGGAGAGCAGCTGAATGTTGCAACCAGAGCGCTGTGGAGGCCTCTGCAAAGCAGGAGGTGACGGCCAGGGCTGTCCTGCAACCTTGGGGCAGGTCATGTGGATGAGGTACCGGGGTGTCTGTGCACAAGGAGAAGGGGGGTGACAACTCTGGTTAGAGATGTGTCCGCAGGGTCTCTTGGGCTGCCTGTCCCTCTGCATGCCTTCCCTCACCTCCCTGGCAGAGTGTTGACCAACCCCAGCAGCTCTCCCTGAAACCAGCCCCGGGGGAATTTGGTTGCTTTGGGTTGGTTGGTTTTGACACAACCTCCAGGTACATCCTGCTGGTCTGATCTGAAGATGTGAACCCAACGGGCTTCTGTCACAATGTACAAAGTAGGCAACACATCAATCACACATCTGGATTATTTAAAAAGTTGGTTTTACTGGTAAGTTTTCAGGTGGCCCACGGTGGCATCTGCATTTTGGCAGCACAAATGCAAATTGTAACTTTGCCAATGAGGCACAGCTTTGTGTGTGCCCTGGTGCGTTCAAAAGTATACGTTTCCTCAAAATGTTCCTGGTTGCAACTGCCAGGTAATCAATCAATGATCACTTTTTGAAAGTCACAGAATTCTGGTTATTTTGTCTTTTCCCATGGAAAAATACTAGGATATATGATCTTGGTATGTGGTGGTAGCAATGGAGGAGCTATCGACAGAAATAGAGAATACTCCTGAGGATGCTTGCTGGCTGGCAGCTGAAAACTTGTCTGCTGAGCTCCCTTTTGGGTAACCGAAGGAGACTGGCTGTTAGCAATAGGAATTCAAAACTGTACCTAAGAACTGTGCTGAGCACTCTTTCTCCAGGGTGGGAATACCAACTGGCTGCCTGTTTTAGTGAAACGAGGGCCAAAAAAAGAAGACAACTGTGGGGAGGAAGAGGCAGATGCAAGAGGGAGAAGCATACGGTGCTGGAAGTGATGTAGCGGAAACACTGCTGAGAGTGCAGAAGAAAACCAGAACAGTGCCTGTCCTGGGAAGGGAATGGGAAGCCAGTGGGAAACCAGCATGTGGTGCAGCCTGGGAAGCGGAGAGAGATGGATGCAGCAGAGAGGTGAAACAAGGCAGGCCCAAAGGGTTTCAGCTGTTGCGATGAGGCAGGAGGGCACGAAGGATAAAGCAATGCCAAAGGAAGGATAACAGCAGGTAGAAGAAACCGTGAGTCTGTCCTGCAGCAAAAATTACAGGAGGATCAGGCCGCTGTGCTATTGCCATCCAGCTATGCTAGGAAATGCAGGAGGAGATCCTTGTGGATGTAATTTAACAGCCTTTTGGTTGACCCAAAATCTCCAGCTTATTCTCAGCATCTTGAAACACCAGGGCTGAGCATAGGATGATGGTTCTGTTAAAACATTCTCACTTCCTGTACTGTCTTCACATCTGTGATATTTATGGGTAAAAATAATTCAGTACAAATATAATTGTGTCTGTCTTTAAGAAATAAATAAAAAAAAAAGTTGTTGTGATGCCTGGGGCTGTGACAGAGAGCATTAGAGAAGTGCAGGCAGAAAGCTGCTGCTGTAGGGAGGCAAAGAAATCTGGAGTTAAATAAAGAAACCAGCTCCAGCATCACACTTCCACCCAGCCCCTCTCTGCTGGGCTCACAGTAAATCAGCATGTGCTCCCAACAGCCCCTTCTGATATATTAATTAGCACAGCACCCTAACAAGGAACGCAGAGAATTGTGTTTCAGCAGCGATAAGCCAAGCCTTTCTGTTTGTTTCAAGGCAGGCTGCCTTGTACTGAGCTTTCAGCCACTGTCGCAATAAGGGGTGGAAGCAGAGAAGCTCTGATCTTTTGGTGGAGAGACGGGAGGCTGCAAAAGTGCTCTCTGCATGCTGGCAAAGCAGAGCGAGCCAGAACGTGGAGACATCCCCAGCAGAGCAGCAGCAGCAGTGAGCTCTCCAGAGAATTCCTGCAATAGCCTATACTGCTTTTAAATCTGGTCAATAAGCATTAGATGAAATGGATGTTTCTTAGTCAATGTGTTTATCTGAACTTTAGTTACACTGGGCACTAGCCGGGAGCCATAAAATATTTTGTGCTGGTTTATTAAAGAGGAACTTTAATTACCTTATTAAGAATTGACCATTCTTTCCCAGTACATGAAAATCAAAATCTGTCAGTGCAGTTCAATGATGATTTCTTGCATCCTGAAGAGCAAAGGGTCCAGCACTGCTGCGGAGCTGTTCCAGCATACACAGGCTCCCATCATGGAGAGGGCTTTTTCATGCCTCCTGCTGTGATGTCTCCTGTCTGCAGGCACCGTCTGTCCAGTGTTGCTTTGTGAATGGGATTCAGAGTAAAAGAATCGTGTCTGAATGCAAACTCAGCTTTTGGGCCGGGAAGCAGAGGGCTGAGTTTCTTTTGGGGGTTTGATTTGGGTGTAAAAGCAACTGTAAGGTAGGATGATGTGTTTGGGGGCGGCTTGCTGGCTCTGCTGGGATTAGGAAATGGAGAATCCTGCAGCAATGCCTCCCAGCCTAACCAGCTTAATTCAGACATGGGGGACCAGGGACAGCACAGGCTGTGCTGACCCTGAACTTGTGTTCTTTGATACCAGACTCTGAACTGGCAGCTCGGCTACTTGAAGGGAGACTTGGTTTTGCGACACTGGCCAAATGACAACTGCATAAACAAAGCAGAAGTGCTGCCAAGTGGCTTGATGTTTTATCTGAGCTTCCTGAGACCTTTCTCTTCAGTGACTCAGGCTCTTGTCCTTCACATGCTCAGAAACACGTGCGCACAAGGGATGTTCAGACAATCTGCTTGTGGTGAATTTGCTTTCTTTTTTTTTATTATTTGTTATTAATCCCACTAAGCCGAATGATATAGATATTGCTGAAGGGGAACTGTTGTTGCTATCGAAGTAATGCAATCTAAGAAAGTCTTAGAGGCAGGTGTATTTACCAGCTGTTAACCCACCTCCTCACCTAAAACCAAACCCCATAACCTGAACAACACACCTCTCTTTGCCCTACAGCCCAGATGATTAAAACAACTTCTCCTTAAGGATCAAAAGGTGCACCATCTTGAAGAAACCCTCCGCTGCACAACCCATAAGCCCTTCCCTTGGGACTGCAAGGCGAAGCACAGTGCAACAGATCTCAGCAAGGGGTGTTGAACTGGCACAAGTCATAAAAGCAACAGGACTGATGAGGAATGACCTACTTCAGGGGCCACCATCACCTGTTAGTTTTCACAGAGCTGATTAGAGAAGGATATTCCATGCTCTTAAATGTTGCATGTGTTAAATATGCCATTGCTGGTTGTGTTTTTCACTTGTTGCAAGCACTGGTCCAACGGGAGAGTAAAAACAAACAAAAAAAAAATGAAAAAAGCTTATATTCAAGATCTAATTTAGACTGTAATTGTGATCATGGCTGATGCTTCTCTCTCTCTGTAGCTCTGAGTGACAGGGTCCTCCTCCAGGAACACTGAAGGGTCCAGAAGCCACTGAAGGGTCAGTGTAATCGGTAATAGCGGCAGGAGCCACAAAGTCTACGAAGCAAAATCAATGGAGCAGGATCTAAAAGCTGTACTAAATAACTTCTCAATAATCATAAATCTTGTTACCAACAGCTCTCAAGCTGCTTTACAGTGGAAATTATGCCCTCACTTTGCAGAGGCGGCAATTCAGGCATCGAGGAATGAAGTGATAGTTCCTAGAGATGCAGGAGAGGAAAAGGGTCTGGATTCCTGGGTCAGTGTGTTATCTACAGGGCTACATTGCCTCCCTTCCGTGACCAAGTGAACTGGTATGGGAATAGCCTGTTGGCAATTTTCAGCACTTTGGCAAGTGCTTCAGGAAAATATTTCCCTCTGGGCCCTGCTGAGCAGCCCTGGGCCACGGAGGCCAGCCAGGATGATGCTGAGTGGCTGTGGAGGAGTGGGTTTGACAGAAGGCTCACAGTCTGCCTCTTCAGCCAGGAGCCTTCATAATGGATTTTGTCTCCTCTAAACTGGTCTCTGCACATGCAGGAGAAGCAGAGCAGTTTATGCATGGTTTAAAGACCTGTTTTGCAGGAGGTGATGGGAATAGCTGATCCTGGGAACAAATGATGCCCATAATACACATGCAGCACTCTGACTCCATCCCTGCTCACTTGTCATGGCATTTGTCTCAGTGAAAAAGGTAGCTTTTGTCTTAATTTATTTAAAAAGCACATCAGACAGGGATTAGAGAATACACACACACACACCCCTCAGTTCTTCCCCCAGAGCCCTGCAGAAGGTCTGACTGAGCCCCTGCAAGAGGCTGTTTCTTCCCTGGGTTACTGACAGGAAACAGATGCCTGATCGAAACATGGGTTTGTAAGCAGCAGTGGATGGGTCAGGGCTAAGTTCCCCAGAATGACTTCTGGTGCAGGGTGAAATTCAAGTGAAAAATCCTTAAGTGCAGGGACCCAGTTTCAAGCAAGAGCCTTTAACCCTCACCGGTTTGGGTTTGTTTTTTTTTTTGGGTTTTTTTTTTTTTGTTGTTGTTTTTGGTTTGTTTGGGGTTTTTTTTAATATTGAAGTATGTACATTTTTTAAACCAGTATTTACCTGATGTGAGATAATGAGGACAAATTAACTCCTCCTAAATCACTGTGGTGTGGTTAAACAAGAAATCCTTACCCGAGTGATGTGCTTTAAGGCTTCAGAGTTCGTGCTGGGGACAAAGCAGAGGAAACCACAGGCTGTGCCTATGCTGGTGTTTTGATGAAGGTGAGTTTTTGCAGCAAAAAACTGAGGTTTTGGCTCATCGCAAGGGCTCTCCTCTCTGCCTTGGCTTCCCATCAGCAGAGGGCAGCAGAGATTGCAAGAAAACATTGCTATGACAATCCTGCAGCAGTGGCCAGAAAGGGGGAGAAAAATATTCCTCCTGTATACTCACATGAGCAACCTGCTTGTGCTAGGTGGGGACAGAGGTGGGTGTGCATCCCCCTGGTCCCTCACCAACCAAGAAGCACCGGCGAGGGTTCGCTGAGGGTTCGCTGAGGGCTCGTGCCTGCGCTACTGATGCACCTTGAAAGAATGCAAATGTATTTTTTTCCTTCTGGCCTGTGCTCTGCACCAGGATCTCACTCCTGTCAGCTGGCTGGCAGAAGGAAAATATAGTGGTTAAATGTTGCAAGGAAGGCAAAAACCAGTTCAGAATGACATCTGAGCCCCAGGTCTTGCTCTGGGCTGCAAAGAAAATAGAGTATGCAAAATGCTTGGTCCCTCTTGCCCAGTTGAGGCAAAAGCCTCGTGGACGGACCTTTCTCCTGACAGTGACTTTTATTCATGGCCTGTCGGCAGGCTGCCCCTTTGCCTCCTTCTGCCACAGCCACCACGGTGCCCCCAGCCCCCAGGAGCAGACCTTTGCTTCCCTTACGCCAGCAGACTTGTCTTTCTGCTTCTCATTACCAGTGGCTTTCTCTCTGCATCCCTTTGCTCTCTTCATGCCTTCCCCTCCATGGATAAAGCCTGTAGGTTATAAAGCCAGCAAAGAGACAGTGTGAGCCCACTCACATGCCAGGTTCCTGCCAAACTCCAGCTCTGTGCTCTCCTGCCCACCCAGGGACCAACATCAGCAACAAACACCTGACTGAGGTGGTGCCAAGAAGCTTTATGTTGCCTCCTTAGATTGATTTTGGACAAATTTGCAATTGAAGGCCAAATTTTCACAGCACAGTTAACCACATAGCAGCAATGAGTGCCAAAGGACATCACCACCATCCCATTTCTCAGGCTGCTGTGGAGAAGCTGACGGAGCATTGCTTTCTGGGGGCCTTGCCCACCAAAACAGTTCAATTTCACCAGAAACCAAAATGAAGGAGCTGGGTAACAATCACCCCCAACTCCACTCCACTAGCTGCCTGCAACCACGAACACGGGGGATTTCCTCATTTTTGTAATTTAGCTTTATGGATGGGGAAAGCTGCTTGCTGGACCATGGCTCCCCAAAAGAGGATTATTAGGGATCCAGTTATTTGTGTTGCATTGCAATTACTACTGCTACCTTAAATAATTATAACTTCTTATTATTAGATGCTCCAGTGGAAGGAAGGCACCAACATTTCGTTTTCTTTCGAGTGAGCCTCTCACTGAAGCAAGGCTGAGGACTTGCAGGTATATATCTGGCGTATTTTGGAAGGATTACACACTCAAATATCTGCCGGGCTGCTGACTGCTTTGGCACAATGTCTTGCTTGTTCAGATGTGACTTTCAGTTGTGCCTTTCACTTGTGCTTTGTTTTTTTGGCTTAGTTCATTGCTTCCAGGCAAATTTCTGATTGTTGTCAGTACCCTAGGCAGAAAATCCAGTGAAAAAATATGTCTCAGCTGTTGTAGCGTAGGCCTTTTTATATTATAAGGTGGGGTTTACTACAAAAGGAAGGAGCAGGGTGTTTCTTACCTTGCTGTGCTGTGATGGTGTATACCAGGGTAGCATCATAGAATCATTTTGGTCTGAAAAGACCTTTGAGATCAAGTCCAACCATCAACCCAAGACTGCCAAGCCCATCGCTAAACCATGTCCCTAAGCACCACTTCTATGTGTTTTTTAAACACCTCCAGGGATAGTGATTCCACCACCTCCCTGGGCGGTCTGTTCCAATGCTTGACCTTCCTTACAGTGAGATTTTTTTCCCTATTATTCAACCTAAATTTCCCCTGGTGCAACTTAAGGCTGTTTCCTCTTGTCCTGTTGCTTGTTATCTGGGAGAAGAGACCAACCCCACCTGCCTACAACCTCATTTCAGGTGGTTGTAGAGAGCAATAAGGTCCCCATTGAGTCTCCTCCTGACTAAACACCCCCAGTTCCCTCAGCCACTCCTCATAAGCCTTGTGTTCTAGATCCTCCCCCAGCTCTGTTGCCTGTCTCTGGACACATTCCAGCACGTCTACCTTCCTCTCCCAAGCACCTGAGACTGCTGCAAACTCTCCAGGTGAGCAGTCAGTAGTTAACATTCAGCCTTGCAACAGAGACATTCGATGTGATGGGTCAGACAAGTCATGAGCAATTGTTTTTCTTCCCTGATGGGATAAGCATGCAAATAGAGTCAAGTAAACAGAACCGTCCAAAGCCCACTGATATTTTGTTATTTATTTCAGTGAAAACTATTAATGGCAATTCTGAAAAGTCTGTTAGAACAGAGACATTAAGGATGGAGTTTTGGTTCTATTTTTTTTGTTTACAACCCTATCTGGAGTTTGAAGGAAAACGGTCAGTTTTGAAATTCTGATTATAAGCTTCATCAAAATTTTATTTAAGAGGGAAATATTTCACCGTTTTTCAGCATTACCACAGCAGATCTTGCTGTGAAACCTCAAGGTTAATTTTAAAATTGATTTCTGTAAGCAAAGCAACATGAGATTTTCATTTTCACTGAATATGTTTTAATTTTAAGGAAAAAATTCCTCCCACAACTGTTCACTGAAAGCACATGGCACAAGGTTAGGAGCCTGGCCTCAGTAAATTAATTTTTTTAAATATGCAAATCAGTGTTTCAGATGTGGATGGTGCCTTCCAGTACACAGGGGTGGGACTGTCAGAAGGCAGATAGTACTTTTTACTGAGAAATTAAAAGCCGTTCACCCAGGTAGGCTTTAAGAGTCACAGGGCGACTACAAGAAACCATTTAACTGTCCGGCTGGTGAGGGAAAACCCCAGCTGTTGGCAAATAACAGCCAACTCAAGTCAGCTGGGAGAGGGATGGCACCTTTATAAATGTGATCCCCTCAGCTGGGACAGGAGAAAATAGTGGGGACAGTGAAGGGATGAGCGGCTTTAGCAAGCTAAGAGTGGTGTGCTACCAGGAGGAGTAAGGTATGGTGAAGCAGGGCTAAAAGGCACAAGGGGATAAAAGTCACGATGAAATGATTCTTTGGCTATGTAAGTAATGCTGATATTTGATTTCTTCTTTTCCTCTTTAGTAGAAGCTGGGTCACTCTGGCCCATCAGATAATAACTGCTGACAGACAGTCAGAATTAATAGGCAATTTGAAGCTACTTTTGGCTTATGTGAATGTTTCTGGCTGTTCCTCTGTAATGGCTCTATGGCTCAACAGCAGTTCCCTGTGATGTGCTAGTCTTCTTTTGTCTTCTTTAGTAACCAGGTAGGAGCTGGATCACACAAAATTAGCAGGTACCCATTTGTACTGTCTGCTCTTTGACTTTTTACAGCTCTCCCATCTTCTCCTTTTGGGGTACTGGGGCTCCGTTTCTCCTGTAAGTAGCATGTTATAGGAGGTAGTAATTGGACCAACATAGCAGCTCCGTAGTGTCTGACTTCCCTGCAAGCCCTGTGCTACAGGAGAAGCCGTAGGGTTGTATAAGCACTGCTGGTAGCAGGAGAGGACTTACTCAACCCACCCTTTCAGTAAGATCACACTCAGCAATACTCTTGTTTTATTTTGGGGGGGTGGGGGGTGTGTTGGGTTTTTTTCTTCCTTCCAGGGGGTTTCTAAGGCTTATAATGACAGCAGACCGTGACTGAGCCTTGTCGCAGTTATGCCCATTGCAGGGAGAGAAAGCCCTTTCTTGGGTATAGGGAACCCTCCTTCCTCCAGCCCTTTACAGCTAATTCAATTCCTCTTGCTGGAACTCTTCCCTGATTTGTTACTACAAACTAGATGTTCCTTGGAGCTGTGGTAAGGGATTTGTAGCAGTAGTAAGGCTAAATTAAATTTCCTGGGGCTCAGTCTCAAACAATTGATAAACTCTGCTGCTCAGGCACTGTTCAAAGGTTCTAAGATGTAACCATATTTATTACCCCCACTGCACTTAAAGCAGCTCAAGAATTCTACTTGTAGTGTCTGTTTTGCATTAGTGTAAGATTGCTGTGATTAGAGCAGTATTTGTGTTGCAGTTTGCCTTGAAAAAAAAATAAATGGGAAATGCATTAAAAATCGGGAGAAAAAGTATGTTCTACTTTAATGAAATAAATATTTATTAATAAATATATGGTAAATTGGGGAAAGAATGTATGTGCTGGATGTAGGAAGCCTGTAAAATAATCTGAGGATAGTGGTGAGAGGACTTCTTGTCAAATGTGTCTTATTTTGTGGCCTTTCCTGAAGCTGTCATCATATGAAAGTGATGACAGTTGTACTGTCTCCTGGACTGTATCATGTCTTCCTCCTGGATTAACAGTGATAGTAGAGGCAAGCTGGTGAAACTATGTAGTGGCTTAGGGAAGCCTCAGGGACAGAGGGAGTGCACAGAGAGACACATCATGCATGTTTGCGTTTTGGCTAGAAATGTGTGAGTTGCTGGGGGGGGGGGGGGG
>JAVJGJ010000032.1:6416620-6431990 GCA_035590215.1 Microhierax caerulescens | reverse complement strand
AGACACTGATTCCTTCCCAGCCAAAGAACTCATTAAAATGCAGGAACCATTGACCACTGTTGGGGGGGGGGGGGGGAAGAACTGACTTGGACTAGCTGTGGATGGAGCTGTTCATACAAGAACCTGCATTCACAAAAATCTCTAAATGTTTTTCAAGTTTGCCAAAAATATCTAAAGGGCTTGATAACATCTTTGCAACGCTGCAGCTGGGGAATATGTTCTCAGTGAGTGAGAAGAAAGGTTTGTTTGCTTTTGCAAGTGTATGGGAGAATATGATAGTAGTCCTGGTTGTAAATTCTGTACTTTCTGTTGCCTCTATAGACAACCAAGAACATTGCTGTCTTAATTACTGGATGCCATCTTCGTATTTAATACCCTTTTAATAGAAAGGGTAGCTTATCTTCCAGGAAGAAGTTTTATGTTGTGATGGAAAATAGCTCATAAAGCCATACCTTTACAAAAGGCATGCATGTGTGATGACAGTGGTCATTCCATGAAGTATGCTGAGCCAGCCCCAAGACAGAATCACATGAGGATAAACCTTTTTCCAGACTAAGCCCTTAACAAAAGATTGTGTGTAAGCAACGTAATTTACAGAACAAAAACTTGTTACAATTTTTTTAAAATCATAACTGAGATACATTTACTGAGCACTGCATGATTCCTTCCTTACAAAGGGTACAGCCTTTTAGAACTTTGTCACTGCAGAATATGTGTTGAAGTAGTTTCTTCCAGCTGGTGTGCTTATTCCATAACTTTCCTACTAAAGGGGGTTGTGAAGTTTTCTGAGTGGCCACTGAGAGCAAAGCGTTCATGGAGCAATTCTTGCTTTCTTGCTAGCTCCTCTGTTGCGGCGTCAGGGGCCCAAATCTACAAAACAAAGCTATTTGTAGTTAATTTGGACGTGACTTCTGTAACTGAAGCATTAAGAAGATACCATCAGCAAAACAGAGCCATGTTTTGCACTCCTTTCCATCCTGAGATGCAGAAGAAAACTAGCGTGGCCTCCCAGCAGAAGATACACAACAATCTGTGTATGTATAAGCAGGGCATTCTCTTGTCACTTCCAATCTGTAATTTTGTGGGCTCAGATTAGGGATAATGTGACAAAGTTGATCCAAAGCTAATTGTTTAGACTGACTGACTCGGGCCCGAGATCCTCACAGTGGAAAATAGTAATTAGCTGTAGAGTTGCTGGCAACGAAGCCTTATTCCCTTGAGACCACAAGTCAGGGTTAGGGAAATGGTAAACAAACTCCAAACAAAACTCCTCAGTCAACAGTAGTATTCTTTTCCCTTTTAAGGAGAAAAATATACTTTTAAAAATTACTTCTCTGTGATTCTTTTTCTGTTTCTTATTTATTTGTGAATGAGTATTAACAAGTCCCTGATGCAGAAATCATATTTCTAATACTCTAACTCTAGGAAGTAAATATTTTGTGTACTGTGATCCATTTAGTTCAGTAACTGTCACTGACATAAGTAATCATGTGGTAACTAATTGAGATGGCAAGTTAGAAGTTGGTGCTGGTCCCATGCACAAGGACTCCTATCCTTTAAGTGCAGGAAAATCCATACCATGAAAGTAGGTGCACTTGTATTTTACTGCAGGACCACATTAATCCTATTTTAAAACCTGATAAGAGCTTGATTTCCACTATGACTTGTTTTATATAAATATATATGTGTATATATAGTACGTATACATATATATATATATGAACTCTTTCAGCGTACTGGTCTTTTGTGACAACCTCTCTAGCCTGTGCCATATCAGCTAGCTGAATTGTGAAGTCATGTCATTGGACTGTTCTGGGTTTTGATCTACAGCAAAGTCTACCTTTAACGTGGAACTGTGCTCGTGATTTGCTATTGTACGTACTTTTCTGGGTTTGAAGGCGATGTAATCTTTCTTGGTAGCACTACCGGTTATCAAAGAGTTCGGATACTTAACACTGTCCTTAAGGGAATGTGCTGACTTTTCAAGAATGGACTTTTCTACAGCTGGCAGAGATACCTGTGAAGGCTGAAAGAGAAGTTATCAGTTACACAAATACAGCATGTTTGGAAGCGAGGCACATATTCTGCATCTTCTGATACTCCTTTTGCTGTCTATTTGCCATGGGTGTATTTTTCTTAATCCATTCAGAATCCTTTTCTCTTAAAGCTGATTTTTTTTTTTTTTTTTAATAACCAAAAATGGTGATGGGAAGTCTTGTAAAAAGTAGAGGATGACTCTCCTTCTTGGACACTAAAACATTAACTGCTTGTTAAGTCTCACGGGGCTATCACCAAGTACTGCTGGTGAGCCCACCCTGTGCAAGGTAATGAATAAATAAGCCCCTAAGGTTGTCTCCCTCCTGCCTATGAAAGTCCTATACTATCCCTGACAGTCAAAACATTTTTGAAAGGGGGAAAACCAACACTTGGCTACTGGGATATATTTACTATACCATCCAGGGCAGGACTGCTAAAGGACACTTCCAGCAATGGAGAGACAATTGCATTTTCTCTCTAAACAGCATTTTGGGTGCAGCTAAAAAAATACCATTGGTAAATCAGGAGTATCTCACCCATGTTAAGACAACACAGAGGCTGATGTCAGCTTGGGAACTGGGGCAATGGTAAGGTATTCAAGGCTCCAGGGGGTGCAGGAAAAGCATTCATAAGTACAACAGCCGAAGATTAGTGTGGGATTTTAGAAGCAGGACTCGGGTTAACAGTAGAAAAGGAAGGATATGAGACAAGATGGGAAATGAGAAGTCAGCAAGCCTGATAGCACCATCACCTTGGTGAGTCTGATTAGCAGAATAGAAAGATGTTTCTACTAATTTGAAAGGCGTTGGGCTTATCCGTGAAGAAAGAGGTGTTCCCCTTAAGAAATTAGTTACCAGTTGTTCAGTATTTACCACAACAGAGCTGGATAATCATAAACTTCAGGAGGAATGGGAAAGGAAAAGGAAATATTTTTCTCTGTTCTGTCAGTGATATAGGACATCATTCTTAAGTGGGACTGGGGAATCCATGAAATTCATATAATTAATAAGTCAAAATTTCAACCAATGAACTAGTACTGGGATGAACAAGTACTGGCTTCTGAAAATACTCTAACAAAACTGCATGATTTAGAGCTTTAGAGAGACAGGGATAGCCAATAAATGAAAGGAAGCAGCACTCCACTAACTACCAGCAAATCACTCCTTCGTTATCGTATCTCATACCTCTTTTTTCACAGCTTGTACCTCTACAGGCATCAGTGCAAAAGGTGACTTTGGCTTCACAATTTTTTCTTTCTCTGCTTCTTTTTTTTCTGGTACTTCTGGCAAATTTTCCAGTTTATTTTGGAGCAGATCAATTATACTAGAATCTGCAAATACTTTAGCAATATCAAGAGCATTCCTTCCTGTATTTAAAAAAAATGAATATCTGTATAAGCCATGAAAATGACATGACATTTGACACTTGTTATTGCAACTGGATAATGACATGAATTGAATTGCCACTCATGTGCCAACAACATGTCTGACATGGGCATAGGACTGGTAGTCACCAGCACTGCTTGCAGAACAAGGCCATACAGAAATGAGCCTTGAAACCAAATATTGCAGGAATTCTTGGAGTGGTTGCTTTGCTCTTAATATTCTGACATTTGAAGCTTAATATGCTGGTCCTGCAGCTTGTAATTTTTATCTTTGAGGTCTGAGAGCATTTAGCACTAGGAGATGGCTATCACAGCACAAGGTTAGGAATATAGGCCAAGTTATCGTAGGTATCTACCTCTTCCAATATTTGGTCTGTGGCTGGCAAGGAGTCAAGGGAAAGCCCTGTGGTTTAAATGGGGCTGAACACCTTCAGTGCCTAATAAAGGAAAAATTCTCCAGGATATTATTAGATGCGACCCTGTGGCTGTAGTTGCAAAACTAAACTGCAGTGTGAACTAGAATTTCACATGGTAACAGAAACAAGGAGTACACATCCCTCCTACACACAGGGTTTCACCTACTAGGTGTTTTGGTAAGGAAAGTCTCATTGTGTAGCAAAGTTGCTTGCTATGTTAGAGCAAGAGCTTAACATGTGATAAATGTTAACTGTTTAAATTACTCTGAAAACAGAGGATATAATACTGAATGAGGGATCTGCTGTGGGGAGGTAACACCAGTTCAGATTTCATTTTCTGTTCGGTGTTTTTTTTTTTTCTCGGGGAGTAATATTTACATGCAAAGCAGCGAAAATATTTTTCTAACCAGAGCTGCCCATGTGTTAAAAACAAGTGATTTAAATGGGTGACAGAGTATACACTGACCACAATGAAAATCTAATTTTCCATCAAATAATATTAATAACTAGATAGTTTTTTCATTAAAGCCGCTTACAACTGTCTATATCTTGTGAGGAGCAACAGTCATCCTAACCATGTAATTAAGCATGTTACTTTATTTTCTAGATGCATAAACCCCAAGAAAGTTGAATATTTACAATAGTGATTCCACATGTAGAGAACTAATTGAACATAACTCTTACTTTCATCCTGATAGCAATCATAAATTCAGAACACTTTTCAAAGTGTTCCAAGGTATTTGGGGTGTGTGTGTGTGTGTTTAAATAAAATATGTATACACGTAAGGAAACAGGCCTTTTTGGAGATGCTGATATTTACCATTGCTGTTTGTAGTCTGGATGTTAGCACCTGCATTGATTAAAAAATAGACTATATCCAATCTGCAGATCTCAATGGCTCTCATTAGCGGGGTTGCATTGCCTATTGCAGGTGCATCCACTGCTGCTCCAGCCTTCACTAGCAGTTCAGCAGTATCTAGGTGTCCATTATAGCAGGCGTGATGGAGGGGAGTCCACAGGAAATTGTCTGTTGCATTTACATCAGCCCTACAAAAGAGTAACCGAAGTTGTGGCAGATGAAGCTAGCTACTAGATACAGTAATGTCTGCAGCTCCAAGTACAACTGGTGTTCGCTGCCCACTGCAATAGCATATTCAATATAGATATTTTCATATTGCTACTGCTACTCTGAACCCATTTTAGTGAATGACGCATAGGTTATCATGAAATATTAATTGTAAGTGTGCCTGGGTGCTGATCATATCCCCCTCTAAGCTAACACAGTGTTCTCTACATGGAGGTTTTCAAAGGTACATAATAAAACAGGCATTCAAACAACTTAGTCCTATAAAACACTGCTAATGTTTCACTGAGAATGGCAAAAAGCAGATTAAGAAATTCAAAAAAAAGAATGCTTCTGGGCCAAGAACAGATGCTTAAAAACATGTGGCAGAATTGCCTATGGGCCAATTGACAAAGGAGTTAAGAGAAGCTGTCTCAGAAAATCTGAGGATTTAAAACTTTCAGCCACTGTGTCGCTGAAGTAGATCTGTTTCTGCTCCCAGGTTAAAGTGGCATGCTCTGGAGGATGCAAGGGCTGGTTTGGGGGAGATGCTTGCCATATGCTGCCTTTGGACAAAGCTGAGGGGAAAAGCATTACCAGCCCTTTAGCAACTGGCTGCCTTGGGAGCATTTTGGCTGGGGTCGTGCAAAAGCAAAGCTTGGGGAACAAGAGCCACTAAATCCCCTTCACAGTGTTAAAAGGGAAGAAATATGGTTCCCCCGTATCTTTGAAGAAAGCACAGTCCATGCCCAGATCTGTGATCTCCCACGTGTGCCATGCACGGGTTCAGAAGGGGTCAAACCCTCATGAGGGGGTTCCCCAGTACTCAGTGAATTACTTCGCATTGTATTAAGGAAAGCTTAGAGGTCCTGAACTGAGTTAGGGTCACTGTCTCATATACTCTAGGGACAAAGAGCTCATCTTCCAAAAAGTCAGGGAAGGAAAGAGAGAAGGAAGAAAAATTATGAAGGAAGCTGTTTCCAGGGATAGCTTCTTGCTTTTCAGGTCAGATTGTTAGTAATTTAACTCTAGATCAAAAGAACAGATTTATTTGTTCTTTTCCTCTTTTAAATTTTTAATCTTTTCCAGAATTCTACCTTTGGTGAGATGTTACTACAGTAAATTCCCCTGACCTACCAGTTTTACCTTTGTTATCTTTCAGTTGCTCAGCCATTATGGTTTATTTGTATGTAGTTTTCATTTCCTTTATATTTCTCATTAAAATAAGCAGTTCCAGTTATTCCACTTTCAAAACCCAACCTCCATGCCTGCACTGATACTCTGCCTGTCCCTGAACCCTTTTTGCTACCTTTGTTCTATCAGAAACAAACCAGTTGAAGGGAACAGGGACAACATAGTGCAGACTTAAGTTTTTCAGCATTTTCTCCCAATAAAACATTGAATTTGCATTTTACCCAAATTTAATTTACTTCTGAGTCTTCTGGGGACAAGATAGAAAGTAGATACCATCAGTTTATGTTTAAACCTCAGCATTTTCTATAGCTCTGGATAAATCGAATGTTTTGTTTTCTATTCAATACAGGTTTGTGATACTGCATTGAAAAGGTTGTACTATAGAAAGTATTTGAACTCTCATGCCAAACTGAAAGCATCCAAAAGTCCACGCTGCTGAAAGATGCAAAGCTAAATGCTGTACGGATAACTTTCTATTTTTTGATTTCTGTCAATTTAAAATCTCTATAGGTACTATTTTTTTAAACTAAGTTATTACTTTTCTAGGTCTAAGTGGTAAATATGATGATGTGATTCCAGTGCTGTCTAATGAGGCTTGACAAAAGCAGTGGAGATTAATCTGCTAGATAAATTTGGTAACTCTTGCATACTTATCTTTGGAAGACCTGGATATACATATTTACACAACTTTGTATATGCTCCAGGATTGTCGGTGCAATTAACAGGGTGTGCAAAATCCATGTGCTGTTAAGTCTTTGCAGGAACTGGAGCAACAACTACAGCCACTTACCCTAAGAAATTACTTAAAATGAATTCTAGGTATAGGTAGAGAACAAAGCTAATGCAAACATCTTTGAACAATGTTCATTTAAGCGTTGATGTGAATGACTGTACAGGACTACAGCAGTCTGACAATAAAAAAGGCAAGATTAGGGTATTCCACAAGTATGACTGATTCCTTCTTAAACTGTCATTTTTAAGCTGTCATTGAGATTTTTCATAGGTGTCTGTAGGCTACAAAATTGCTGAAGCACTTCTAAAGTGAGGAAAAAACTAAATAGCATCACACACTTATGGTGTAAGTGCTGTTGCCTCAGCCTGCTGAGGCTGCAGAGGAAAGTGATTATAAGGCTTAACCCCTTCAGATATTTGTGTGCAAAGGCCCTGGTATGTGGAACAGGGAAGTCCAGGATTGCCTTGAAGATTTCAGGAAAGATCTCCCCAAAATCATTAATCAGATGTTGAGGGTTCGGTTTTGAGGATGCACTACTTGAGACAAGGGTATGAACTAATTGCAGTTCCAACAGGTTGGATTTGTAGGCACGCTGACCAAAGTGTCAACAGCCCAGACACCACAAATTTCACACAGGAACCTACCTCTTGCATGTTTCTATTCCATTGTTCCTAAAATGTGAAAAATAATAAACTAACCCTCTGCAACTCAGGAACTAAAATTAAACTCTTCTGGGGTCTTATTAACTCTTATGGAACTAACCTTAATATTACATGTCATGTAAATAAAAAAAGCTAACCATAGTCTGTTGCATCCAGATTTTTACTGGAAATTTATGCTTTTGAAAGCTTTTCCAAAATAGCAAATTAAACAAAAATCTCTGAAATGATCTTACCCCTTTTCCAGAAGATACTGCACAACATCTATGTTCCCACTTGCACATGCAGTCATCAAAGGTGTTTTGTAATATTTATCTTTCACGTCTACTTCCACACCCTCCTCAAATGCTTTCTGTAGAGACAGAATGTCTCCTGCTCTGACAAGGTAGTTAATATTCATGTATGTTTTCCTTGGCTCATCCATGTACCAGGCACGGTCGTCATGCACAGGATGGGCAGATGGGTGGTCTCGCTTAAAATGGTAGCTATCAGCAGCATACGGAATAGCCTCAATCATGTACACAGGGAAGCCATCGTCCCTACGCTGACATGCATTCTTTGGAATAACACAAATCGGCACAGGGATGGAGATGCCTCTTTTTTGTCTTTGTTTCTTCCTTTTCTTCCCCTTCTTCCCTTTGGGTCCAAAGGCTGTTATAAGACAACTTTTCTGCAAGTATTTAGAACCCTTAAAAAATTCTTCGGTGTTAATTCCCTCAGAGTAAGATCCTTCATGCATTTCAGCAATAGTTTGTATTTGTTCAACGTCTGCAAAGGTACACTGGTTCTGAATAACTGATACAAAATCATCTTTAGCTACTGTCCCATCTCCTTGGTCAACAGCCTCAAATGCCTTGCGGAGGGCAGCCTGGTGCTCTAAGGACCAGTCATATAACCTCAGTGCCCAGCAGGGGTTCTCCTCCTCAGCACCAGGCTTGGACTGTTTTATAAAGGCTTTTTCAATTTTACGCAATGCTGCTGCTGCTGCTTTAAAACCACCTTCCTTGGCAACGGCTCTCGGAGTCTTTTTTAACAAGTTTGTCCATGTAGGATCACAGCCTAAAAAGATGGACACAGTTTCTCTAATAATGCAGTGGCATTCCTAATTATGTAGTATTAGAGACTTGTAATATTAGTGCAACTAACCGCCACAGGTCTACAATCTTACTCTGTCTTAACTATAAATCATGATAGTAAATGGAATCACATCATTGATCCCAGACTGGAAGGCCAGCCACACATTTGTGTTTGCTCCCCAGAGGGAGATTCATAGGGCAACCCATGCTCTGTTTATCCATCCACTCATGAATACGTATAGAAAGGCAGAAGTTCAGTGGAAACTTCACCTTTGCCACCATTAAGTAAAAATGTAAAGAAGAAACAAGCTAAGATTAAAATATGGCTTGATGTTCTATATACCAACCTTGCCATTTGGCAATTGATCACTAGTTAAATGTTTCAGTCACAAGAACAGAAGGTTGGATTTTACATGGTCCCCTTGAATTAAAGCCTGAAGGGCTATGATCATCTGATTAAGTCAGAAAATGATCACGGCTGCTTTGGAGTATGTTTCAATACCCACGGGCATGAAGTTTTCCCCATGACGACACAGAGATCCTTTCTTTTAAGTGATCAGCAAACTAAAAATTAATTTTTTGTTGGAAGCTTCAGTGCAATATGTCTAAAACCAATTCAAACAAGAACCAGTTAATACAGTTAATTTCTAAGTTATACAAACCCATGATGTTTCTGCTATTTTCTTTAAGAAATGTTTTATCTCAGCCACATGAGTAGAAATAACTCGTAATAGCCTATGTTAGGCATTTCCTAATGATATTTACATTTGCCACGCTATACCCGCAAGTCAAATCCTTCATAGATACCTGAATGAGATCTTTCCTTTAGCACAGAAATAGAATAGATATGATAGTTGCAAAGTAACTTATTTTTAATGTACCTCTTTGTCCTATAAACTTGCAGCAATTTGCAAATCCTCCCTCCGCAGCATAATGAAGCGGTGTGTTACCATTCATAGCAATCAGGCCCAAGTCTCCATTATAAGCTGAAATAATTCTCAGAATCTAGAAAAACAAAGACAGTATCACCAAAAATCTTCTTTGTTTCTTAAGATGGGCAAATGTGAGAATGATTTGCAAATAAATGTGATATCATATATTCCCAGCTTGTATTGTGAGGTTCTCTCCCATGCCCAGCTGACGGATGCACACATAACATTCATATTTTCTATAATACTATGCTTACATAACGGAGGACACAGAAATTTTGTTCAGTTGTAGACACCAAGGACAATCTTTATTCCTGCCAGCATGCTGCAGGCCACTGTCATAAAGAAATTCTGACATTGCATGCACAATCAAAACTGCATAGTTTTATGTCATTTAAAGATGATATAGGGGATAAGGAAGAAAGTGCCTACCTTAACTGCTTGCATCTGCCCTTGTTATAATGGTAACGTCTCACCCAAGTTACACAGCTGTGACATGCTACACATTGAGAGAAACAAGCTCTCCAATGGAGAGCTCTTCACACCAGTCACACTAGCACACACAGTCAGAGGGACCTTGGCAAAAAAGGCTCTGCAATTATGAGAGAGATTCTATCACTGCTGGATTCCCTTTGATACTTAAAAAGAAGCTGCTTTTGATTGCTGATTATTATGCTGATCAGCTGAGGTACTGCCCTCAAAAAACCCACCCAAACCCCATGCCCCAACCCCAAAAAACCAAACAAAAAACCACCTCAGGTTTAGCTTTGCAGTAATGCTTTAACATCACAAATGAAGATACCTCAAAAAAGCCTCCTTTGGCTGCAAAATGTGCAGCACTGTGTCTTTCAAGGTCAAATAGGTTAACATCAACGCCTCTCTCAAGTAGACCACGCACCAGCTCAAGAACACCCTCTCTTGCGGCTTCCATTAAGGCTGTGCGACCTGTAGCCTGCAAGGCAGCAAGAAAACAACTCAGAATTTGTTTTGTATGCTAATTCAGGTTGGAACAATATGTTCTGGGAGGCAAGTCTTAATAGTTTCAAAGATACCTGTAGGTAAACGTTAAGAATCTAGCTCCTAAATTATGGGTAGTCAAATCCTAGTGACTCAAGTACATTAGTAGCTTGAATCCCTTGAACAGTCCCCATGAAAACCAACTCCTTAGTGACGGAATCCTTTATTCTGTGTGCATGCTGTCATGCATGTTTACAAAATTTAACACAAAATACCACCTCTATCATGAAACAGCCTAAGAAGCTATGGCTGGAGGAGTGCTGTGGGGAAAGCAGAGCAGCTGGGGAATTTCACTACTGTTCTGTGAGGAAAAGGTCACATTCTAATACATTAATGCTATGTCTTTTTCTAGATACTAGTGATTAGTAGTGCCTGTTTTCTTTATAATGGCTGACTTTGGTAGATCTAGTGACCTTCCCAAGAACAGAGTGCATCTTGGATCAGGGATTGCCTGCTATTAACAGGTTGGCCCACAGCAACACTTATACCTGTCTTGCCACTCCACAGAGAGGTGAAGACCAGTGAGCTATGGATATCGTTCCACTGAATTGTACATCCTTCCCCAATATCTTTCTCTGGGCCTAGCAAACCATTCCTGTTATGTGACCAGAAAAATGTGGGTTTCTCATATTGCAGGTAGACTGAGTGCTTAAACACTGGGTTTGCTGTAGCTACAAGCTAGGAAGAATACTGCAAAACTAAGACCAAAGTGAAAGCCTGAGCTCCTTGACTAGATCAACAGCATGGAGCTTCAGTCCTCTGAGTCTTTGTTAAATTAAGGAAGTAAACAAATAGATGATTAAGAGATAGAAAAGAGTTTCTTATGCCTCATTCCTGCCTTGATTCCCCATCAGGTTTTGCATGGTGGACTCACCTTTTAGTGAGTATTATTTCAGCTCTGAAAACCTTAGGGCATATGAGGCAAAGTACAAATCAGCACTGCTCGACTGACGTACAGTGCACTGAAACTCCTAAGAGCTGGCCCAGTTAAATTTTGTTTTTGTAAAATATTTGCACTCTAATCTACAAAAATCTAAATCAGGATACATGATTTAAGACTTAAATTCTTGCCCCTGCAAAAAATGGTGGTACAAAAGAAGGGGATAGGTGTGGCCACAATATTAAGCACTTGCAGTGCTTTATTATTTTAATGTGAGGATTTAAGGTCATATACTCTAGTCAGCTGGTAACTATCCTATACTCCTGTATATATGTTCTTAGTTACAGAAATATCCATACTGGGTTTCTTGCATTGGGATTTGCTCCTCTTTCCAAGAAATTCAGACATATTTCTTTAATATCATCAGCTTGCTCACAGGCTTGGAGAAACACAGGCTTCCCATCAGTAGTACAGTTGTTAACATCTGCACCATAATCCAGGGCAAGCTGCACACAGCGGTAGTGCCGTCTTGTAGGTAAAATGCAGTAAAACAAAACACCTGCAGAGAAAACCAGCAGGGATTATGGCACAATACTAAATTGTTAGAAAGGTTACTTGGCATGTAAGCTTTACAGCTGAACGGACCAACTCCTTCAACAGAGACCCATTCACTTCTCTTAGGGTATAGGGATGCAAAAAAACCCCTTCTAGTTTAGCACCTTTGAACCTGGGGACTTAACCTGAATTTATAACGTGACAGGTCATGGGAGGAACCTGATTCTCAATCCCAAGTTATCTTTCAGCAATGTACTGGAGAGACCTATTGTTTAAAGGTCTAGAGTGTTGAGGGACAATAATTTTCCTTTTCCCCAAGCTCTTGTGGCCAATAGCTTCTGTTGAGCTGTAAGGATTGCCCTCCACCACAGTTCTTCTCTACAGATGGGACACAACATATGTAGCAAGTGTGTAACACAGTAAGGGGTTATTTTATGGTATTTCTGGTCTGATAAAGTTCCTTTTTACTTACCTTTCCCTTCATTATCCACAGCAGTCATGTCCGCTTTAGCTTTCCCCAATAAATCCAAAACCAATTCATGGCCCAGCTCAGCTGCCTTCATTGCTGGAGTACGTCCCATTTTATCCTGGACATCTGGATGAGCTCCCTGTTCCAGCAAGAAGCTGCACATGTCAGTGTCATTTTTAATGCAGGCCAGATGAAGGGCACTATATCCTTCCATAGGCTCTGTGAAATTAATGAGATTTGGGAATCCGTTCTGGACCAGCTTTTTTATTTGCTTCTTGTCTTTCTGGTGGATGCACTGAAGAAGTTTGTAGATCTGTAAGTTTATTAGTCTGTTATCTACCGGCAACATCCTGGAATAAGAAAAAATGTCTTCTTTCGAGGAACTGATTTCTGCATGGGGAGAGAAGAAAACATGCAAACTCAGAGATGAGATTATAATTACATGCCAGTAAGAACTGGAATCAGACTGTGTTCAAGGCATGAAAATATCCACTTCAACTTGACAGAGCACTGAGCTTTGAATGAATTTATCTCATTTAGTATACACAGCATACATACAGAATACATAAACACATGCAGCACCTTGAAAAAGTGTTCTAGTCTTCAAACTGTTCTGAAGAAGTTTCATTCTGAGTGAAAATTAACTGAAGAAACTGTACGGTAACTGCTTTCCATTCAAGGAACCATTATAATCTATAATTACGTGGAAGCCTAGGGGGAGGCTGATCATCCGTCACTTTAGTACTTCAAAAGGAAAAAAAGTCACAGTGCCCTCTGCACCTGCTGAAATATAAAACTGATACTAGCATCACCTCATCAGTACCCAAGCACCTTCTTTTCTCTGGTAGCTGTTGCACGAACTTCCTGCTGGGCCATTGTACATAAGAGTCGATTGCATTTCCCGACAGTAAAACCCTCAGGGAAAAAAAAGATGTGGACAGTGGGCACTGGCCTGGAAAAAGGTTGCCCCAGATGATGCAACATGCGCTTCTTGAGAAAAATGTGGTACAGTAAACCAGCTTTGCATTTGCCTCAATTCTGATTTTTTTTTTTTTTACTTTGGTGGTTATTACAATTCAACCACCAGCGAGATCCTACCCAGTCTGAAGTCTTTGCTTCAATGCATTAAGAACCAACAATTTACATGAAAATAACCATAACATTTTGACCGTGATGGTCAATATTTCTTTGCCGTATTTCTTTAAAGTGACAGGATTAGGTTTTAATAGAAGCTTCCACAGAAACAGAATCAAAGACAGGTGGGATAGAAAACCCTACCCAGAGTCAAGTAAAATTACAAGCAAGCAAAACATGCTTCTGTAATGAAAACCTTGCAAATTTTCATTAAGTAAATACTACCAACAGTACATACTTCATGGAGTTTTTATCACTTAACCTCTAACAGATTTTTAATGGAAAATGAAGGATTGTTAACATGGCTTTGAGACAGTTGTGCTCGGGTGAGGGTTTCATGAAGCTATTCATAAATCCAAAGCTTGTAACATCTGCTGAGCAACAATTTTATCTGTTGACAAGTATCAACAGAATTGCTACCTTGACTCTGCCAGCTTGTATCATTGTTTTCGTTGAGAGCATGAACTCATTTAAAATTCAGATTAATCCTTTTCCCAGTATACCCAGTATTAAGAAAATAATGTTGATCAGATTCTTGTTCTCTCAGAAAGCACTCCAAGCTGTGGTCGAGGTACGCTGACAGAGGGGGCAGGTCTGGCAGCCAGCGCTCTCACTTGCTGACTCTGTCGATGCCCTGACTGCTGCTGGAAGCACTTGTGACTCCTTTTTTAAAGTTTTCAGCATTTTTCAGTTTCAACATTTCAAGTTGAAAACGCCGCTTTAATTATCACTATTCACAAACCAGTAAACAAAATTTTCATGTGTTTTTTCTTTAGCGAGAGAAAATAGCTTAGCACTTTCTAAATTTAATCCATTTGCATGCTGGCCATAGAGATAAGCATGAGCCTATATGCTGGTATAAAAGAAATGAATATGGTAACAGTGCCACGCTATATTTACAGCTTTATACAAATAATTGCACTGGATTTTTGGCTGTGACTGATGTTTAGTAGGAATGATGCAGCAAAATCCTCCTAAAACTGAAAGGCAGTATAATGAATAGCCTGTAATGCTGGGTTTTCTCTTGGAGCCCTCCTTGGTGTTAACTCTCAATAGATGCTTTGCCTTGGGCTGAGGCGCGGCTTATTGCCAAGTGACAGGTGCTCCCCTGGCGCTCCCCGTCTGAACCGAGCAGGTTTGGTTCCCTCGTTGCAATCTCGGCGCAGCTTCAGCCCTCTGGGAACCTGCGCTGGTCCCCAGGAACCCGAGGGCTGTAGGCAGTCCCGAGGTTACGGCGGGGTTACACGTGCCTCCTTTTGCCTTTGGTTTGCCTGGTGACCTCAAGCGCTTGAGCCCTCACCCAGACTATCGCGCAGCAGAGCCGACGTGGCCGCAGCCCCGGGGCCAGCCAGCCCCGAGCACCGGCTGCAGGAGCCACGGCGGGCACGGGCCGAGGGGAGGCTGGGCCGGGGCGTGGAGGGAAACCCTGGGCAGCTGGCGTTGGGGTGCTCTGGCACCCAGGGCACGGCACAGGGCGAGCGGTGGCTCCCCGTGAAGCCTGGAGCGCTGCAGGCCCTGGGAAGCCAGGTGAGGGCTAAATCCGGTGCTGGCCGACCTTTGCTGGGTTGCCGCTCGGAGGAGCGGGGGCCTGGAGAGCAGACCGGCGTTAACGTCCGAGAAGCCGCTGCGGCGGGAGCACCGTGCAGCGCTGGCGTCGACCCACGGGGCGCTCAGGCCACCGGGCGTCCCCCGTCTGACCATGCAGAGCGACAACCTGAGGTAAATTCCAGCCCGCGCCGCGCCGAGCGGGGAGCCAGGCGGGAGGGGCGCCGATGGCGGCCGTGGAGTAGCTCCGTTAGCGCGGTGCAGCGGGGAACCCGGCGG
>JAVJGJ010000032.1:6397266-6407663 GCA_035590215.1 Microhierax caerulescens | reverse complement strand
GCCAGATGTTCTCTGGAAAGTCTGTAGTAGTGTAAAACCTTCATCTGCTACCCAGCCCACCTACCAGAAGCTACCACGTGTATGTCAGTACCTGCACATGCCTGCCTTTTGGCCTGCACAGCAGTTGTTACACTGCACACCGGAGGGGTCAAGGGATGTGGGGAGCAGGACGGGATGCAGGCAAGCTCCTGCCAAGAGACAGTGTGCATAGCTGGGGCATCTTATGTTGCCTTAGGTGTGTTTGTCACAGGGCATCTTTGGGAGCCCTCCCTTTGGGTGCTATTTTCAAAAGTGTTTAGTATTAGCCAAACCAATGCCCATAGTAAACTTCCTACATTTACTTTAAACAAAGGGGGTTTGAAGACTTTGTGTTTTGGAGATTTTTGGAGCTGGCTAGGAGGGAAGGAGAGATGATACCTTTTTTTTTTCCCTCCTTCCTTGATTTTCTGTAGCCTTTCCAATGGAAGATACATACTTTGTCTCCTGTAGGCAGCCAGCTTGCCTGGCCACAGTACAGTGGGAGTACAGAGCCATAGCTCCATCTGTTCCTTGCCACCTTTGGGTTACTTTCTCCTGAAAGGACAAAGGTAACAACAGAGGAGGGGAGGGAAGCACAGGGAAGAGGGACCATCTATTCTGCAAGCTCTTTGCAGGGTAGGTTCTCAGGTAAACTCCAGCCAGTGTCTTGCATACAGTGAGAAACAGGAAAATAATTCTCGTAGACATTCCAAAAACGTTTGTCAGCCTGGCTCACTGTACTGTGTGCTGGGGCTGCTCCAGGGGTGGGGGAACAGTAAAAAATCCAAAACGACCAGAGTAGCTAACCTGTTAAACTAAGCTCTTCCATGCATTTGAGATTATCCTCAGCTAATCGGTTGAAATCCTCATCATGCTGTGTGGTATTAGGATGTGTAAAATCACTTGCATTTTATAGCATTTTATATTTATCTGGGAGGGGTAGTTAATAAATGCATAGCAGTAACTTCTTCCAACACAAAGCTTAGGAACAGTGCTGTAAATCTGTGTAGAGAAAGAGTACAACAATGTAAATCCTCTAGGGAAGACTTCTAGTGTTTGAGAAGAGTGTTTCAGCAGTGAAGTGACTCCAAGGAAAAAGCCTAGTGAAGCTACTTAGTGATCTAAGCTCCACGTTTGACTATCAGTGTTGCTTAGACAGGACACTAAGAGCACTCTTAGAGCCTCTTAGGTTAAGAGAATAAAAACATAATTACTCTGCACGATACTGTCACTTGCAGTGTAGCTGTTCCCACAAAAAGGAAGTTTTTAAGTACTGATCTTGGGAGAAAAGAGAGAGAAAGAACCCCCCAGGTAGGTGACAAGCCTTTCCTTCTCGCTACGCAGCACTCAGCATCTGGGCTCTTTGCTCTCACGGCCATCTCTGAGCAAGTTTTGGTGACGTGGTACTGTTACAAACATTTCACAGAGCATGGCAGTGCTCAGGCAGGTCTCTCTCAGAAACTCTTTCCACTGTAGAGGATATGGAGAAAGGGTGGAAATGTCAGTGTAGGTACAAAAAGAAGACATGCTGTCCGACAGCTTCTCAGAACTGCAGGCATCACCCAGGTCCACTGTTCTCAGCAATCTGCAGCTGGCTGATTAGCCACAGAGAAACCACCTCTTTCCAAGGGGAAGCTGCACCCATGGATTCAGCTCTCATCTCGATCTTTGTCATTTGGATCATGGAGCTTACTTTCAGCAAGATTAGATACTATTTAGAATATGCTTGTTCTTACTCTCTTGGCCAAAATTTCAATGCTGTGCTGGTTTTGGATGGGGTAGAGTTAATTTTCTTCATAGTAGCTAGCACAGGGACATGTTTTGGATTTGCCTGAAAACCTTGTTGATAGTACATGTTTCTGTTATCGCTGAGCAGGGCTTACATGGAGCCAAAGGCCTTTTCTGCTTCTCACCCCACCAGTGAGTGGGCTGGGGGTGCACAAGAAGTTGGGAGGGGACACAGCTGGGACAGGTGACCCCAGCTGCCAAAGGGATATCCCAGGCCATATGACATCATGCTTAGCTTATAAAGCTGGGGGAAGAAGGAAGGGGCAATGTTGGGAGTGATGGCGTTTGTCTTCCCAAGTAACCGCTACACGTGATGGAGCCCTGATTTCTTGGGGATGGCTGAACACCTGCCTGCCCATGGGAAGCAGTGAATGAATTCCTTGTTTTGCTTTGCCTGCACATGCAGCTTTTGATTTACCTATTAAACTGTCTTTATCTCAACCCATCAGTTTTCTCACTTTTACTCTTCCAATTCTCTCCCCTATCCCACTGTGGGGGGAGTGAGCAAGCAGCTGTATGGGGTTTAGTTGCTGGCTGGGATTAAACCATGACACACCTCACATTGTTGTCTGGTATTCTTTGTGCAAGTCACTTTCTTCTTTCCCCACAAAAAGATGCATTTTAGCGCTGTAGGAAGTTTCAGGAGTGAAACTTCTCTTTTTCTCATAGGAAAATCAATGTTAGAAATAGCAGGGAGTTTCACACAACAGCTACTTGTTACATCACTTACCTGGACGCCAAACTTCTTCATTTCCAGTCTTAGAGCGTCACAAAACTTTTCAATAGCTGCCTTAGTCATAGAATAAATGCCATTTCCCAAAGAAAAATAGGCAATGATGCTGGACATGAAAACAATACGACCTGGAAAGAAAATAGCACAAATAACATAACTTCAATCTTTAACATAGAATCAATTTACCTGAGTCTTCTGAACTGCTGCTAACATGGTATTTAGCATGATGCTGGTTTGCTACATAGTACGCCAAAGCTGGGCTGTGTAAGCGTACAGTCCCAGCACAGAAGTGTACTCAGCCCTGTTAAGTAGAGAACTTCACGCAAAAAAAATCTTTCTTCCATCTAGTGACAGATGCTGGACTAGACAAAGTATAACACATTCCTAGCATGCGTCTTATTCCTTCTGAGTCTGAGACAGCATGAGAGAGATGGAAAACAGAGCAGTCCCCTAAAAACTTTAGACTGGAAAATAGCAATAAGAGACTATGTTAGTAATAGGAGAAGGACTGCAGAGGGGTGGAGCAGATTTTCCCTGTGGTAGATGTGTGACCACTAACACAGTTTTTTCTGTGCTAATGATGTCTCTGCACTGAGACCTGCCTTGCACCTGTGCATATAAAGTCAAGCCCAGACTGTACAGTGATAAGCTTCACCAGAGAATGATGACTTGGCAAAATGTGTGCAGCCTTACGCTGCCTTGCTGTAATTTTCCTGATCTGTACTGCTTTTTTCCCTTTTATAACTCTTCCCTAGTGCAGGCATGCCTTAAATAGCAAGAAATTTCTGATTTGAGGCACTGGGCTGTGGTTCATTTCCATTGTTTACTTATAAACTTCCATCACATAGTCATACCACAGGGTAAGAAACGTTTGAACATGGATATATAAATACGAGAAGTGAGAGAGAAGGTGGCCTCCTTGCTAACAATGCAGAGAACATAGTCACACACCTGTTGCTGCCACAGATGCAGGTAATGCCTGGGCCCCAGATCTGACCAAATGGTATACGCTTGTGGCATATCAAAAGGATATCATGGGAATGCAGTGAAATCTGTCACTTGGAATTACGTTCCCTGTCTTCCTACACAGCGTCTGGAATAAGTCTTTTATACAATAACAGGGAACAATTACCAGCTTGCTGACCAAGATGCTACACTGGCTAGCCTAGCCAGCTGGAAAAGTTACAAGGAAATGTTTCTTTACTCGGAGTAGGATGTTTAAATTCTAGGCTGGAGGGCAATACCTCCCTTCACAAGTATTAATAATCTCAAAGTTTTTCTTGGAACAGGTGCTCATCCTAAAATAGCAGTAAGTCCCTTCCTTCGGAACACAGCTACTGGGTAAGTGATGGTAGGATGACCTCTGCTGCCTTTATCCAGTAGCTAAGGGATTTGGGGCGCACACCCAGGATGTGGGATGTGTCATTTGACTTCTCTGTTTGCCTAAGGTAATTGAAACTCAGCTTTCCTAGGAGAATGCTCTAACATTCACAATTCAAGCTTTTCCTTTGGAGAGGTCACTTGCTGACCCCAAAAACATGAGCTTTAGCTGTCTTGGCTGTTCCTGCAAGGAAGGAGACAGAAAACCTAGGATTCTTCCTCGAAGTGCCCTGGCCTCCTCTCCTACACAGGCAGGACTTGAAAATATGAGTGCAGGCAGTTAATGAAGACACCACTGACAACCAGGTGTGAGATGGAGCGTGCTCTTTTGAGCTAAGGTACTATGTAAGTGCAGCCACCCAGGCCCAAATCTTCTAAAAGTTTATGCATGTGCTTAATATACACACAATTAGACCCTTTCACTTCAAAGTAACCCCCTGCAATTCATAAAGTCAGACAAATGCCTCTGGTGGATAAGCATCACAGTTTTAGCAGTAAATAGGACATCACAGAAACGAAGTGATGTCTCCCCATCAAAGGGCCACGTAACACACTCACTGGGTATATGCAATAGCCCATTCTTCTACAAAAACACTTCCAGCTTGCAGTATTTAAAGTTTTGTTTTTTCTTGCATCAGAATATCATCAACCAAAGGCAACCAAGCAGCAAGAAGCAGAGCAGCCAAAAAGGGGATGCTTGTATCTGGCCAACATGCTACAGTGACTTTTTGGGCTTCCAGGTGAAACACAGCTCTTACTGTGCTTGGTGCTGTGTATACACACAGAAATCCTCACCTTAATGAACTTAAGTGGGGGGAGAAAGGACAAGGGTATCTTCCTTTTCAAAATGCAGATGGGGACAGGTAGGGAACAAACTACAAAGCAACTGAGGCATGCTGCGATGCTGCAGAGGGCTATTTGAACCATTTCTTCTCGGAAGAAAGGATAAAGCCCCATGCGTACGGCGGTCCATGCAAATGTGTTTATCCCATTGGATATTCATGCATCTCTGTACGGCATTATTTCACATACTTGAAGTTTCCTGCCCAAGGTCACAGAGGATCTTGCTAGGCCTGGAACTGGAAGCTGGATGTCTCTAGTTCACCTCTGTAGGGTCATCCCTCCTCTCCTAATCGCCAAACAGTAAAATAGTAGAGTCTAAGTAATAAAGGTAAGCAGGAGTTCATTGGATCTTCATGTTTTCTGATTGTCAGTGCTTATAAAGTCCTGCCTAGACTTGATGATCTACTGTAAGAATTTTTTCCTCTTTTTTGAGTCAAACAGTGAGTTAATTCATCATTTGGAAATACTTTTTTTCTATGTATTTCTCTGTAAAGACTTTAAGGTTATTTTTTCCCATCATGACTTTACCCTCTCTCTGTTCAGGATCAAGTTGCTCTTTTAGGCCACACAGAAGGAGGCTGTCATTTCAGTTCAATGAAAGACAATTAAGGCTTCTTTTATAGATGCTACGTTACCCTGATTATAGTAAGCTAATTATTCTACAACTCTAAATAACAGTGGATTAGCATTACCCTTGTATTTCCTTAGAAGGGGAAGAAACGCCAGGGTTGTCCTGATGCTCCCAAGGAGATTCACATCTGCAAATTTTTCATATTTCTCCATAGACAGCCACCCTGTCTCACCAAATGTTGATATTCCTGCATTGTTGACAAGCCCCCAGAAACCTATGGAAGAGAAATGTCTTAACAAGCATATTTCACTGCAAAACAACTACCATTAGGCGACAAAAAACCTCTAGTGATTTGGACCCTTGGAAACAACTTTCAGTTCTGTTATCTTTTTGTCTTTTCTACTTACAAATGCAGGCATGTTTTGTTTAATGAAGGTATGTAATTGGGGACATTATCTGGACTATGTAAGTCTCAGTGCTATTTGATAATCACTCACTTTATAGTCGTCTTAAGTTATTTATGAATAATATGATCTGGGAGACTACATCTTACTGCCAACGTTGCGTACCATGATATTTTAATTACTTTAATCCCACTGTGTGCTATGAGCAGCTTTGTGACAATTATATCAAGCAGTCTAAACGCTAAGGGGGTAATATTTCCAAAGTGCCCAACTAATTTAGGAGCCTAAGTCTTAGATCCTTTTCCAGGATTTGAGCTTTGATTCCTTCTGACATCAGCCAAAATCAGGTACACGGGTGCAGCACTGGGTAAAGTAACCAAGCAAGGTCAGTGGCTACAGTGTTTTCTTTGATTTTGTACTCCTGGCAAGTCTATTCCCCACATAACAACAGGTTTTGGGGTTAAGGATCCCAGCCCCCTGAAATGCAGTAAGATTCCAGTGTTTACAAGCAGAAATTTATCAGCAGCAAAGCTTGTTCTGACACAACTCTCTGCCAGAAAGTGCAAGCCCTTTAGCCCAAAGCCACAGAATGCTTCGTGTGAGCACTGCACAGTGCTAAAAACCTCAGCTGAGGGAAATGCTTTTTTTGTTGAAGTGTAGAGTGCTCGCAGTTTGGAGCTGACATGCTGACTAAACGCTGATTAAGCCATGCTGACTTGTTCTTGCCTTCATGGCACATATCTGTAGATGTACAGTAAAGCAGTGAGTGACACAGTGCTTTTGAAAACATTTCTGGTTTTGTCATCAAATCCTGACTGAGAGTTATTTCTAGGGTGACCGGCAGTGTAGCGAAGCACATAGGGTAGCCTGCCTTGCACTGAAATAGCTGTTTGCTGCCTGGTTCTGCCAGCTTTGACAATTTTGTTTATGCATTTATTTTAAAGAATTCTTGTACATGTCTGAAGCAAATTATTGTTTTGTCATGACTAGGTTTCTGATGAGACACAGTAGGTAACAGTGCCTCTCTTCCTTCCTTTGGACACAGAGTCTGGGGCATAGGTGTGATGCTGACCCAGCTGTAGCTTCCTGTACCCATGGTGGCAAAGACCTACTCAGGGGACCTGTGGTCACCCTGGTGAAGGCACTGCAGAAACCCTTGGGCTGAACACTTTTCTTTCTGATCTTCTCTGACAAAGCTACTGTGATGATTTCATGGTATCTTGGTCCTTCCAGAGCTGTACCAAGAACTGCTAATACCGGATTTCATTCATAACAATAGTTAAAGCTGAAACAGATGACTTTTTAAATTATTTTGTAAAACAGATCTCTGTATGCTTTTCTAACATATATACACACTACTTGTATTACATAATTAAACTGGTGTTTAAACAGAGAAGAAGCAAAAGTTCTTTTCAGTGAATGTCTCATTTGCAGAGCAAAACACTTAAAATCAGGATTTTACCACACTGAACTTGGATAACTCTGTCCTCCAAAGAGGATAAAGCATTATTGAGCAGTCTGTCACACAACAATCCTTGACACTGGATATCTTGTAACTTTGGATACAGACTGACTGCTGTCCTAGTAATAGAGTAATTCCTGTCTACTTGCCTCTTTTCCACTGCCCAAATATTAGCAGACAGAGGAGAGGAAACAGCCCAAAAAACTGGCCACTGGAATTGGCCATCCTAGACTCTCTTCTTCCCCCTGCACTGTCCTGTTGTTCCAGGCTCTTCTATCATTTTGTGGCTTTATTTCTCCTTCTTAAAATGGAACTGGCCCCATAGGACTGACCTCCCAGTAAAATGCTTCAAGAACAATGGATTAGAGAGTCCTCTGTAAAAGCTAATTATCAATACTTTTGTACTTGCACATGATCTGATCTGCAGATGGGCCGAGTAGCTGCACATCCCATCTGTTTCTACTTAAGGCTGGAGGTCTCTGTACTCAGGTTTATTTTTACATAACCCAAGTCTTAACACACCACCAACTAAAGACTGGTATCATTGTAAAAAAGTTGTTTCCTGATCTTCTTAGCTTCACCTTTTCTAATTAAAAAAAAATAAAAATGTCATTTTGCTTCTGTCACTGCATCCTGCACAGCAAGAACATTTGCTCCACATATCCCTGAATTCATTAGGGCTTCAAAAATACAGCCATTAGACTTCAGACAATTGATTTTCTTCCTCTTTCTCTAAAATGTGAAACACAGAATTTAGCTTGCAAGGCTTAAATTTTGTCTCTAGTCATTTGTCTCATGCACTTCAAAGACTCCAGGTTGTTAGCGTGAGGCCAGCCTGTGTGTGTAAACAGGCAGAGCTCACAGAGTAACAGCTCCTTCTTTCTGTGCAGTGGCCAAATCAAAGGTCAAGAGGGGGAAAACTGGCTTGAGTTAAACTGAAACAGACTTCTCTGAAGAGAAGATTAAGTAAAACATAGAAAGAGATTTTGCTCAGTGTCAGCTCAAAGTATTTTGTTTGCCCTCAAGCAAAACATACCTGTTTCTTAGAAATTTTAGCATTCCTGAACAGGAAACATTCTGATATTTTCCAAAAATTTTCCTGCCACTTTGGCTGAATCAATTCGCAAAGTTCTCCCAAATAACAAACAGTTCATTATTGCCTTATGCCACTTTTTCAGAAAACTTCTTACCTCCCGAGAAACAACCTGCCCATCTATGTACTCTGGGACCTTGAATCTGCTTTGGTCTTCCTTTCCTGAAATGTTTGTGGCAAAAATTAACGCTATAAATGTGCATACAAAATATATTGTATATTTGCTTAGAGAAATGCAGCTCAGGTAACGTGAGAAATACAGTCCTTACATGGAAATACATAGAAGGACAAGGCACCAGTAAGAATCGAAGAGCTGAAGTGGAGAGACACTGCATTTCCTTGGAGAGTCTGTGTACAGACACATTAAGAAAAAGCAGCTAATGTTGGATCTGGAAGGGAAAAATCACTCAGAGTGCCCGAACAGAACTGAGTCCAAGCACATTTTAGGAAAAGGGATGTTAGACTATACTACAGGGGGCAAGAATAAACTGCAAAGTAGAACTGGGCATCAGAGAGATTTTCACTGATCTCTGTGTCAGGAAAATGGATCCCGAGGACAAAGATTAAAAAATAAAAATAAATAAAATATAAATATATAAATAAAAGATACAGCCAGGGATCTACAAAGTCACTTTAGGAAACCTAACTTAAGATTAGTGAGGCTTTCAGGAGAACACTAGCTCTCACATAACTTCACAGATAATTTCTACTTCAAGACATGTTGACTGAAAGGCACATATCTAAACTCCCTATTAGCCCCAAAAGATGCCTGGTGTTTTCCAGAAACTCTTAAGAAGTCCTCTTCCTATTCAAGTCAATCAAGATGTGTGCTTGCAAAACCTTTTGAGAATCAGGCTGTTTCTGTGTAGGTGCCTAGACACAGATAATATCTAAATTCAGTCAGATTTTCTAAACTCAAACGTGTACCCTTGGTATCAGTGATCTGTGGAGTTTCTCATATAAACCTGAGCCCATGCAAAAATGACAGGCTTCTTCCTGAAAGATTCCAATTCAATACTAAAGGAAACTAGCCAAAGGAAGGAGTATGATTCGCCGTATTTCTATTGAAAAATGAAGAAAGGGAACAAACCAATCTGTCTGTGGCAATGCAGGGTGTCTGTGGTAGAAAGCCAGATGGGACTCCTGAGTTTTAGATACGTACATTCATGAGTCACCATCCTTTGCTTGGAATATTATGCTGTGGCTGTCTTCATTGCAAGGATGACTCCATTTGTATAAGAAGTCTGGGCTAAAATATGGTACCATGGGCCTATGGGTGGATTCCGTGAATAGGAAATCTTAAGTGGAGGAGAGTACTCAATGGAGTAGGAGGCAGGATTAAAACTAATATCCCTCCCTTCCAGCTAGTTACATTTCACCCACTCACAAGAGGCAAGAAAAAGAAGAGAAATTCCTGGTTTAAGCAGAAGAAAATCAGAAAAATACTGAGGTTTGCTGTAGAGCCTAAAAAGAGTTGCAAATTGACATGCTCCAAAGTCCCCGTCTACTTCATATTTAACACACAAGTACAAGACGTTTCTTCTTTCTAAGGAAGAAAGGACTCTAAATAAAGTCACCTTAATGGGTGCACAAGCCACAAAACAACGAAAAAGAAAGGCATCAGAGCCATCAGATTTTCATGGAGGGAAGTCAGTTAGCTCTAGAGAATGAGCCAGGTACCATGGGAAATTGATTTGCCATCCTTTTCAGATTGATGTAATTTCACAGTCTAGCACAGAACAAGTATTTACATGGGAACAAACTATGAAGTGGCAGAATATCCAGGTAGGTGTGTTACCAGTAGTTTGGATTTTCTGCTCTCGCGTAACAGAGAGAGACAAGACAAGGTGGAGCTGTGGCTAGTTATCTCATGGTTACGGCATAACTAGAAGGTGTAGGGAGTACTGTGATTTATTCCTGAGATTTTAAGCATTTTTTCTACATTTTATACTGAATAGTCTACTTAAAGCAGAAGGTTGCTTATCTTTCAGTCTTCTGTAAGTCTGCTTATCCTGGGCCTAGGAAAATGCTAGAGCACCATATTCCTCCAGGATTCCCCTTGCCACCAGCTCACCAGAGTGAGACTTCTTGACTTCCCCAGAGCT
>JAVJGJ010000032.1:6362592-6376478 GCA_035590215.1 Microhierax caerulescens | reverse complement strand
GGCTGTGGGGTCTCCTTCTCTGGGGACGTTCAAAACCCGCCTGGACCTGGCTCCGTGCAGCCTGCTCCGGGAGAACCCGCTCTGGCAGGGGGTTGGACAGGGTGATCTCCAGAGCTCCCTTCCAACCCTGGCCATGCTGTGGCTATGTGTTCAGCATAGCATCTACAGCATGTTTTATGGCCCTGATGCAAAACTCCAAGAGGTCAAAGCAAAGCTGCTACTGAGAACTAGACACGTGAAGGTAGTGTTAGATGGAGAGCCAGGGACCCTCTCCCCTTTAGCAAGAAAAGATTAGACCAGGCAGTGGGGATACCTTGAGATCCATCTCATTTGCCATCTTAACCCCTCCCCCACCTCCCCAAGCCTGGATCAAAGAATCCTAGAGGCTCTGGGTTCTTTGTCTCAAGCAGGGATGTTGAGGGATACACCGTTTCAGTTTTTCTCCTAGCTATGTGCTGTAGTAAATATAATTCCAGAGCCATCACAGCCTGCAGGAGTGAGAATACAGGATTGGGGGAGAGATGATCCAGCAATGAACAAGTTTCAGGATGTTTTTGGTTTTGCCCTTTAAAAAGCAACCATCGTGCATCTTAAATTCCAGTGAGATCCTGGAGAGACCTAACGCTCTGCCTCAGTGCTGGAGACTGAGCTGGCTGGTCTCGTGTTTGCTGCCAATCTAAAGCTGCTGCAGCTCTGGCTGCAGAGCTCAGCAGAGGATTTGCTCGCGTAGCAGCAGGCTCCAAAGCACTGCCCATGTCCCCTTGCTGGGAGCACCCGTCCTTTTGCTCTCCAGGGATTTTGGTGGCGGTGCTTACAGGGCAGAAGTGAGCTTTGGGTAAACACCCACCACTGAAGCCAATGACTGACCCTGCAAAAGGTTTTGTGTTGGTGTTTGTTAGTTATTTAATGCATGTTTGGGTCACATCACCTGATACAAGATTTCTATATACTTGAACACACCAATGCTGACAGCTGTGGGTTTACAGCTGTTTAGGACAGCATAGGGCAGCATTTACCAGTTAAGGGACCACAAGCCAAATGTGGCTTGCCTTTGCCCCCTCAGGCAGCTGGTTGCATGTGTCTGTGCCCCGGGCTGGACTCCTCGGGGCCAGATGTTGCAGGAGATGCTGGTTAGCTCTGTCAGGTGCATGTTCCTGAGCTGTGAGGGTGCCATCTCACCTCTCAGTTTTTGGACTTCAGCAGAGGCACAAGGAGCTGCAGGCTTCTCTTCAGGGAAGTCAGGGCACAGTTCAGTGGGCAAAAGAGGACTGTGACGCAGAGGGCTGCAAACAGAAAAGTGCAGCTGTTTCAACCACTAACCCGACAACAAAAGAGAGCATTCATGTGTAAAAAAAAAAAAAAAATAAAAAAATCTTTAGCATAATTTTTATGGGCTTTGGATTCCCACAGTGAACAACGCAGAGATGCTCCCCCATCCCACCCCTACCAGTGCCCTTGGTGCCTGGGCTGTAGGAACAGGAGGAGAGCCTGGGTGGGGAAGGTGCAGCTCACAAGCTGAGCTCCATCCACACTGTGTGAGTGAGCACTGAACCCCTCAAGCGTAAACTGAGTAATGGTAGCCAGCAGCAGGCACTTGGCAGGGTGGCCACGAATGCCGGACCCCTGGTGCTGGCTGCCTGGGGTCTGGAGCAGGGGCTTGTGGAGGGTAATGGTAGAGGTGGTGATCTGGGGAGGTGGGCAGCAGATGTCTTTGTTATTTACCCCATCTGCTTCTATGATACACTCCACACTTGATACATATCACTTGGAAAAGGAGGAGAACATGTTTACTTTTCTGGCTAATTCATGAAGGACAGCTTAGCTGCCTGCTCTTATGGCTGCTTTTTTTTTTTTTTTTTTTGTCATTGCTCTTGTTACTAAGAAAGTGCAGTGCACTGGGACTCTGCAGACAGAGCTATCCCCCCCGGGGCCAGAGCCTGCCTCCAGTGCCGAGGCTCTTGCACGCCTGAAGAACACCTTCAGATGGTGACAAGCCTTGCGGAGGAGATTTAGCGTGCGACTAAATCTAAATAACATTGTTTGTAATGCCAACAAATTTATAATGCAAATAAGTAATTATGAATGAATGTGACATGTAAATAGAGTCATGCTTTAATTAGCAGGTTATTTCTAGTCAGGAAGCCTTCCTTCCTATAAACAGCTAGCCCTGACAACAAACCTCTCTGAGCGAACGCTGAGGCAACAGCATCTTCTGTGTGAAGAGCTAACCAGGAGGAGATTTTTCTGCCATCTGATAAAGGCCCAGTGCTGCCAGCTACTGAATTCTATTTTGTTGATGGGAGCTGTGGGGTTTTAATTTTTCCATACCAGGAGGAGGGAGCTCAGGTAGTCCCTGGGACAGTGGTGGCGTTGCAGAGCTGGTTCTGCACGTGTTGGCTCAGGTGGTTGTAATTACAAGCCCAGGCTGGGATAGCAAGAGTTTTTCAGAATATGAGCTAATACTTTGAGCACACGTTTTAAGCTGTCGGTGACCAACCCCAGTGGGGAGTGGCAATGAACAAGGACTTTGTTTTTGAAGTTTTGAAAACTTATGTTGAAGGAAAAACCTTATTGGCTACAACATTTTAAAGACATTTTCCCACTCATCTAGACATTGTCAGAGAAATGCAATATATTCAACTGTATCTGACTGCAGTAAGTGGTTCCTACCTGGAGCCTTGAAAACCTTCTTCCATTTATGAGAGGTTTTTCGCTTGGGTAACCTGTCTATGTCTGATTCCTCTTCTTCCCATATCAGGATTGATGGCTTCTTCATTGATCCATACATGCCTGCCAAATTAACAAGGTATGAGCTAAATTAACTTGGTCAGCTCATTCTTGAATTGCATCATGATGTTTCTCCAAAGACATAATGGGTACAGATGAAATATTGCCACTTGCAACTCATTCTAATGAAAAACCCGAATGTGATGTGCTCTATCATAGCCATCCGTGCTGCGGGGGAAGGAGGCCATAGTTCACAAGACTTACAGTATTGGAAGAGCTGGTCAGAAGACAGTTATTCCTCCCCAGGTCCATTGAAATACATTATTATCAATTCCATGGGAATTTCAGATCTTTACTTTTTTTTTTTTTTTATCAATTGTGTGAAGTTATTTTTTTATGAGAACTTTGGAAACATCTCCATCAGTTATATGAGGAGGCCATACAGAACAAATAGGAGAAAGCCTTGCTACACGAACAACCTGATGCACTTCAAAAGGCTCAGCAACATGCTGTGGTGTCAGATTATTTGCAGAAGGTCAAATCAATTTGTTGATCAGGCAAACATTAGCAAATTACTTTCTTAGAAGCAAAGCAAGTAAAGTATTTTCCAAGAAATACTCTTGAGGAAGAATCAAATGACACTTATTAGAAACCCTCACTCTCTCAGACTTGTTCTCTTTAAGGCAATTATTCCCTCCGTAATAGCAAGGCATTGAATCTGAACTTCATACAGGGACAAATTAAAGTTTAAAAGTTTTCTGCTCTGTATGGCAAAATGAATCGGAACTGGAGCCTGTTTGTCTGTGGTGTAGTGAATAATCTTTGCGAGAGGGTTTTTATCTGTTTGCTTACCTAGCCTCAAAATAGGGTGCTAAAGGGTTCTGACCCATTAAATATGCAGGACGATATTTCCTTTAAACCTGATGGCTGCTCCAAGTTGTCTCCAGACAGCATATGTGAGGGAGAGGGGAAAGGGTGGCTGCTGTTGAGATAATGATGTCCTGCTCAAGGAAAGAAGAGACCTGCATTGCTTTAGGGAAAGAGAGCTGAAATAAGGTATTAAGGAAAGTGTCTCCTCAGTGTGATAGCAAGAGCTCAAGGAAAGCTCTGGGTGAATTCTTATGGCTAAGGGTTGCTCTGTGCCAAGTTTGCTGAAAGCTGTAAAGACATCTGAATGTTGTAACAAAACAAAAGGCCCTATGGATGGTGCTCGGCTCCTGTTATCTTTCTGTTTGTACCTGTAATGCTGGCCCAGAGAAAAGTGACTTGAACCTCTGATTTGCATCTATCCTGGACCCAGCTGTCGACACAGTTTAGCTCCTTATGTCATTCTCATATATCAGATATTTATCTTATACCTCATTTGTCACATCTGATTAATAAAGTGCAGTGCCAGATGCATTGTAACTGTGCTTAGGCTAACCATGGCCCGTGGCATGTTCCTCTGGGAGTGGGCAGAAAGACTCACCTTGTCCACGGGCCTCTCTACTTCATCACTTTGCCTCTCTGCTTCTCAGAAAAGAGCAATAAAACTTCAAGATTTCTTTCACCTGCTCCCATCTAGCTGCAGAGTAATGCATTGCCCTGTTTTGCATCAGACAGCGTGAATCCACATGATTGACACAGACAGACATGACCTGTGCCCTGGAGCTGGTGGCATGAATAAAAAAATCTGCTAGAGAGGTCTAGAGAGAGATGCAGAGAGCAAACGGATGGCAGTAGCATTCCTTGTGCCACCTCTTTTTCTGGCATCCAGACATTTGGGGGCTTTGCTTCTGCTGTCTTCTATACTTCGCTTTTTAAAGGCTGTAATTTATTCTCTTATTTCTGCCTCTATTTTTATTTTCTGAACCTTATGGAAACAACACTGAAGTCTGCTGTTCTTGAACGGATCGATAAGAAGGGCACGGTCCCCCCCTTTACAGTTAGCTACCTGGTAAATCAGTCAGCACTGTGGGTATGGCTATTGGAACTGCTCTGGAATCTTCCATCAGTGTGTTTACTCATTGGAAAGTGTGGTCTGCATAAATTGAAAGCAGGATGGAGACTCGAATCTCTGATGAGGACTAAAAGCTTTCATGATTCTGTGTGAGTCTCAGGTAGCGAGAAAAGAGAGAACATGCAGTTTTAATATATGTAAATATGAAACTGCAAAGGTGGCCAGAGGGAAGGAGAAGACAAGTAACCTAGATGGAGTTTTAGATTCATATTGATGACATCGCTATTAACTTCACGATGACCACTTAAAATGGGGGTAGGGAAAACAAGGCTGTAACAGAGGACAGGCGCTTGGGCTTTTACAGTAAAAGGGCAGTTCAAATACAAACGCTGATTTGCAGGACTAGAAAAACCAAAACTTTCCGCACTACATTTTGGCACAGCTCTAAGCTTAAATGGACTTGTGCGGTGCCTATGTTGTGGTTCCACCTTTAGGACAAGGCAGAATGGAACTTAAACAACAACTGTGAGACCTGTCAGGCAAAGCCTATAGGGAAATGGGGAAGGCAGTTGGGTGTCATGCCAGTTAGACATGCAGGCATAAATGTACAGTTTAACCACTGGGAACGGCTCTGCTGACAAACCTTCTACAGGAGGAAATACAAGTACTGTTGATTATTGATAAGAAGTAGTTGTTATTGTTGTTTATTATTATTCATCAGTCTGTTGTTCTAAGAAGTTAATGCCACCTAGTAAGGGGTTAGAAACAAATGCTACCCGGCACAGCTATTTGGCAGGATAATTTTGTATCAGACAGCTCAACAGTTTCAAACTATTTGACCAAACCAGAGCAGTAAATAGTTAAGAATAATAAATGAGGTCCTAGAAACCAGGGAAAGCCACCCAAGAACAGAAGGAAGGCTCTGTTTTTTGGACAGTATCTTCATAACAAATTGTTTGACTAGCTACAACAAAGCATCAGGTCAAAGAGGTTTTCACCACATGCATTTGTAATTCAATAACATGAAAAACAGGTTTATTTTAAACCTCTGGTGGCAGATGGTTGCCTGGTCTAAACCGGTGCAACTTTTTTGAAGACTAACTCAACCTACCATGGGGTGAAATTCTGCTCTGTGCTGGAATTTTTAAGAGCTGTAGTGCCACAGGCTGTACCTGCCAGACATCTCCCAGAGCCTCCCCAGGGAACCAGAGGAACAATTTAATGCCAAAGCAAAGCTCCTGGGCTGAGCTGAGCACAGGCCTGGCCAAGTCCCCTGTCCTGCAGCAAGAACTCTGTAGAAGAGTTTGTTCCTGCCCATCTTTTCCTATGGAAAATGCCACAGAATTCTGTGTTACCTGGGAGTTCGCACCATAGTATGTGTTGGGAAAACAGTTTGTCAGTTGGATGGGAAATTTCAAGAGAGTAGATTTAAAATAATCTACTCAGAAGTTCTTTAATAAAATAATTATTTGTACGTATCAAGGAAATATTTAATTATCATATACAGAAGTATTCTATTTTTATGCATGTTCAGTCCTGCTACGTAATTTACATCAAGTCTCTAAGCATATGTCTTAGAACTGTTCAGAAGGTTTCTGTGTCCAAACACTGTAATGTGGGAAGCCGGAGTTGAAAAAACTTTTGCTTTCACTTGGTTCCCTTTCCCTGTCAAAACTGTCTTCTGGAAACTTTTCCCAAAGGCTTGAGATGAGGGGTGGAGTAAAAAAATACAGGGGCATACATGCTCCAGATACTCTTGCTGACAAACTGCATTATTCCCAAGGGAGAAATAGATCTGTAGAGCTCTTTAAGCTCTAATCCTGGTATTTCTTGAAAATATTTGTCTGGTTGGAACATGTCCAGCTCTGGTTAATGAAAGAGAATGTTTCTAAATTGGTACAAAGTTAAGCTCTTGTTTGGGACATTTTAAATTGGCTTAAAGGTTATGTTACATCTGTGAATATTTCCAATGATGTACAGACTCAAAGATTAATTTATCATCATGCATGAGTGGTAAATAAATAGTTTCCCAGATACTTTTATTTTACCTCTCATCTCTAATCATACCACTGCAATTGCCTGAAAATGTGTTGATCATTGGTTTCGAGAATGACATGTCACAAATACAGATGTCTTTCCAGTGATGTCTAAAACTACTCTTTGGTCTTGTGTGGTTTAACAATTGATGAAGCTTGGAAATGAAACTCTTGCCTGGAGTTTGTTTGTTGTAAGATAAACTTACACCATAGGAGTAAAGTGTGAGGAGGATATTCCTTTTGGATACTAGAGAAGGCTTCTGGCAGAATTTAGGAGCCAGTATAGCATAAGTATCTGACTAGCTGAGCTTTGTTTGGCTTCTTTTTGAGAAATGAACCATTTCTGTTCAGGTTGCCTGCAAACAGAAGATTTGGAAAGAAAGCTAAAAAAGGTTACGGCAGCATATGGCTCTTTCACCTTCTTCTCTTTCCGTAATACTGTATGTGTGGCTGGTTTTAGCAGTGAGCATGGCAACGTGTTCTGAATGCATGCAAATAGAATTGCCCACTTTTTAATAGACGGTAGACCAATAGGCGTTTTTAATTATTTCCTAAATATCTTGGTTTTCAAACAGAAATTCTCCTGCCAGCAACTGACAGATAAAGCGGTGATGTGCGCAGCAGGGCTCACAGGTACCTGCTGGATTTTACAACACACAGAACTAGCTGTTCACAGCTCAGCTCCCGCTTCCCCTGCCCACGTATTTCCACACGGCTGGCTGCCTGGGTTGTTCTTTTGAGATCTTGATGAAGTTCTCTGACCTATGAAATAGAGGTCAGGCTAGCTGCCTGGACTGATCCCTGCCAGGATTAAACACCACGATCGCGCAGAATCCTGAGGACTCTGTGCAGGATGTGAGGCGCCAGCCCCTTCCAGCACGCACCTTCCCGCTCCCTCTGAAAGCAGCAATGTGATGAGGGGGATGGAGGTTTCGAACCTGAACAGGCTTTGCCCACTGGTGATGAGCGAGGGATGGGGATGGAGGAGGAGAAGTGTTGCTGCAGCTTTTCTGGATTGTGTAACTCCTATTAATCATGTGGGTTTATGTGTATGTCTCTTGGCAGAGAAGCTGTCTGTTGAAACGAGAGAATTACAAAAGCACTTCAGGGAAGTGAAAACTGGCCTCCCACAAAACATCCAGAGGTGTTGATGCATAGCTTCTTTTGGAAAAAGAAAAAAGCATGTCAACTACAGATGATGCACCGATTCTTATTTTAAAATAGAAGCTTTGAATGGGAAGCTCCCCTTCATCCTAAAATAACTAACTCCTCCCAAACTATAGTTTCAGGATGAGATCTGTTTTCTGTGCCTAGGTTGTTTTGTAGCCCTGATGGCTGTTGTATCAAAGTGCTTCTCTAGGTTTGATAAATCCCCAAGAGATAGGAAGGCAATATAGTTGCAAGCCAGTTTTTCAAAGACTTCTGAATAACCCGTATTAAAGGCACGAAAGCATAGCTACAAAAATTAATCATTTGGCTCATAACTCTGAGCATGGTCATTTGCAGCCTGGAAAATGGCCTGATTTATCCAAGGTGGCCTGCAGCTGTTGTAGCTGAGTGAAGTTAAATAATGCAGTACTCTTTAAAATTGCATGAGTATATGATTTTGTTTGCTTTATTCATTCATAATCCCTACTCCCTTGTAGTTTATTGCAGTCAATGATTATCACAGCTGTTCAATCCACCTCTAAAGTGAGTGGGAATGGCAGGTTGTTGTGACTTCTCCTTGCTCATGCCAGGCACTAAACTATACTGTTGCGAAAGAAAGCTGAACTTTCCCTCTGTTCTGAATGGCCGTATGGCCTAGCCTTTTATCTTAAGGTAAGTGTAGCACGAAAGAGTGAGTGAGGAAGGTAACCTTCTAATAAGATGTTTTGATTGACTGCTTTGGCATCCTTAGGAAGCAAAGGAATTTCTGCAGTGTGTCCACCACACAAGGGAGTGGTTCAAATGTCTCTGTCTCCTGTTCAGGCCCACCGTAGGGTCTCATTTTCTGGATCTCCATCACAAGAGTGCCTCCGTGGACTAACCAAAGTACATGGATGCTAGCGGAGAGGTATGTGAGAAGTGAAAGCACCGGGGGAGCATCTACCACTGCTACCTACTGCACAACAGAACTGCAAAAACCACTTGACCTTTAGAAGAGGTGGAGACTGTCCAAGAAGCCATGAGGTTGCTGGAAGCCTTGATACTTCAGCGTTCTGTATAGCTCTGCCAGCATCTCTGTACCCAGTCCTGAGCCAGTGACTGCAGCTGTGGGCACCCTTCCTTGCGCAGCATTAGCTGGCTATACTTGCCACCACCAGTGTTACTGCCCTCACAGCTCTGCTCAAAGAACAGATTGCTTGAGTGTCCCGTGATGTACAGAAGAAAGTGATCCTCTGGATTAACTAAACCTACCCGTTTAAACTGATCAAATGATCCAGGTGATCTTAACTGGACTAACTTAGGAAGAGGTTATGAGGGCGACTCTGCCAGCAGCGTCCTGGGGATGAGAACAGATGGCCAAGGATGACAGTCCGTTATCTGCCACTGATCTAGCTGTCTGCACAGGGAGCTTTCTCCAGGCCTTTTGGAGTCCTTGGAAAAGGGTTCGGAAACAAGCACTTCCCACTGGTCTGAAATGACATGGTGAAGTGTGGGGTGAGAAAGAGTCTTTCAGACATGGGACCTAAGATTATTTAGGAATTAACATTATTCATTTGCGTCAGTTATTTCTCTGCTTGTGAAAAAGGTTTTGTCCTTCCTGTTTAATGGATAGGGACAAAGGGAAGCTCATAAATTACCAATGAATCCAGCAGCGATCATGTCTTAGCTGAGATTCAGGTACAAGAAATGGAATCCTGATTCTATGAAATCCAGCAGGACTCTTGGAAGCCCCTTGGCGTAGCAGATATCTGAATGAACAGAGGGAGGCTGCGCTGTGCAGCCAGAGTCATTGCTCGCATCGAGTGTCATCTCCCCTGCAGGAACCTGAGGCATTATGGAGGAATGAAAGAAAACCAAGGAAAGTAGGTGGAAACAACTGGGATGAGTGACTGTTGGTAGCACAGTATGAAATACTGTGAGGAGCAGGAGAGAAAGAGTGGAGAAAAGTGACATGGTAGTGGGAGATCTACTTTGGTCCCTGGAGTAAGGGTAAGGATGAAAGGTGACAGGTCCCCCAAGTGCCCTGTCATCAAGGCTGCACTGTGCACTTCAGTGCTGATCTACAGACCCACGGGTGTTACAGAGTTTGGCAGAGCTTGGCCTGGAATGCAAAAGACCTGAGAGACACTGAAGACAGGATCTCTGAAGACACTGTCAGTGTTTTGGGTGCAGGTAAAGAAGCAGCACAGATCGAACAATCTCTAAACCATGAGAAAGTCTGACACTATACATGAAACAGTAGTTTCTCCATGCTGTCTTCTCCTGGCAGTTTTGTTCAGGCGGTTGAACTCTGTGCAGGCAGGCAGGGCAGGGTCACTTGACAGCTTTTGGGGGCTTGCTTTTCTTGGCAAAGCCAGCAGCAGCCAGTCTTTGGGCATGGCACATGAAACACTGATTTCACGCAGCCCTGTGTCTGTTGTGCTTGTGTGCGTGATGAGGTGAACCCCAAGCTACTGTGGCAACGGAGGCTACAGCAATTAGTCAGGTCAGTGCTCTGGTTGTCTGAACTCTTCTTGAATAGGGTCAGGTTGCTGTCTGTTGGGTCTTGCCCACCTCCACATTTTTTAGTCCTTGCCCTGCCCCCGCTCCCTGCAGTTAATCCTAAAAATCATGAAGCAATACCCAGCATTTCCAGGCAATGTGCCCAAAGAGCAACATGGCACGGCAATTTCTCAAGCAGCTTGATCCCAGAGCACTTGGACGCGATGCCAAGAGCTCTTGCAGTATTCGATTGTACAAGCTCAGCTACTGGAGGTGAGCAATTAAGGCTCTTTCTCTTCTCTTTTCCCCCCTATCTCTTTGACCTCCTGGTCACGGAGAAAGCTTAAACAACTGATCCAAAGGCACCGAAAGGTAAAAGCCAGAACAATCCAAGATTTCTTATGAAGGAAGTTAAGCTATCACAAAACGCTTTATGAATTTGGAAGGGGGCTGACTTTCATTTCTCTGTATCTTTTTGTTATAATCTCTGTAGACCTAACCTTATTTTTTGGTGGCAGTACAAATGAATAAAGGTGTTAGCCTACATGAAAATTTTGGTCTCTGGACCTGTACCAGAATAAGAAAATAGATTATTTTAGTTGTCATAAGTCTTTTAATTTTAGAGGAAGCCATGACTAGGGAGTTCTGTCTCTGTTGTGTTACTCTGGAAGGCATTTAGGATGCATTTATATCAAATGTCTTTATATCAAACAAGTGTCTTTTTACTTACAAAGATACAATGGCAAAAATTTCCTATGGGGACAGGTTATTAAAGAAAAAATAATGAAAACTAGCACAGAAATTCTGTTCCTTGGAAATGAAAAATTGCATACATACAAAGTGCAGAAGAGAATTTTTTAAATGGAGAAAGCTTGTATAAGGGTTCTTCCATGTCTTGTCCCTACAGCACAAACTCTCCTCTCTTCTCCTTGTCCAGATCCTGCTGACCAAATTGCACATTGCATGTGGGGACCTACCAGTGTAGTCTTTTGATTTGGTTTAAATTGGTTTATTATCAGCCAGCTGGTGGCAGGTTCACCCAACCCATACCAAAAATATTATAACATATCTTGCAGAGTAAATACAAACACTCACTTGAAATTGTTAAGAAAGAAATCCAAGGAAACTATGAGGTTTCTTTTGTTTCTTTTTCTTTTTTTTCCCCACCACCACCTCCTCTGACACAGTGCTTTGATCTGCCATGCAATTGGGTCAGCACTTGGGAAATACATTTTAACATGCCCATCTGTGATGTGAATACCATATAGGATCCTACAATAGAGTACCCAGTCAAAAAAAAAAAAAAAAAATCTGCAAAAGCCCTTAACTAGCGCAGTGATCAAACTATTCAAAAGCAAAACAGATATAACTGGGCCAGATCCTCATTTACTTAAAGCAGCACAGGCCCACAGAAATCACCAGCTCCTCTGTTGCTCATTTCCAGAGCAGGAGTATGCTGATACTCAGCTTTATGAGCTCTTATGCCTTGTCCACACAAGCAAGTTTTACCAGAATAATTTTGCTAGTGTAAATTAGCCTAAATGCAAGCAGCTGAGCATTTGGTCTGAAACCCTCTGGTGTGCAGGGCACCCGTTCCTGGAGCCTGCAGGCTGCTAGGGAATGGAGGGGATGTATTCTGGGCCATGCAGAGCTGCACAGGATCTGACCGCAGGCACTTCTGGTCTGATGGGTGCTTCTGAGGAGAAAAGCAATGTGAGAGAACCTGTGCCATTGGGTTCTGAATAGCTGGAGCTAGCAGCAGGTATCAGCTAGGGTTCCCTACCGCCTCTCTGAAGGGTGTCTGCAGTAAGGCAGGCTTCGTGGTGCGAGTGCTGACTTCCAAAATGCCCTTCCTCTGCAGAGCCTGGGAGCACAAAGAAAACTTTCAGTGCTGGGCAGCCATGTGAAAGGTCTCATGGTGAGATCTGGATGCTCTCAGGCAGCTCAGCTCAGTGTGAGCAAAAAGAGGCTGCCCTGGGAAGACCTCAAAGGGAGCCTCAGACAAATCACAAAGAGAAGAGCAAGGAGAAGAGGGATGGAGAAGCTGGGGAAGGAAGGAAGCAGTATGGGGAAGCAGCAAGAGCTTCACTGCTCGGACATGCCTTAGGTATGTTCACAGTGGAGGAGAGGGTTGGCCTCCTCTCTTGCAAGCCCATAGCCCTGCAGGCAGTGGGGTTTCAGCCCTGGTGGCTGAGGCTGAATTTTCTGTCACTCCCAGGAGGTGTAAAATTATGGCCACAAGGACAGAGACTCCTGGATCATAGAGCTAATTCAGCCAGGGCATAAGCCAGCCTGCCCATTGGCACCCTTCATCTCACACCTAGAAAGAACTGGGGAGGTTCCCCAGAAGAAGTGCTTATAGCCATCCCCTCAGGAGGACACTGGCCTCACGCTGTCCCAGGTGAGCTTTACACATTGCTTTCAGTTTCTTATCCCCACAGAAATGACAGGAGTGTGGTTCAGAGTGACAGTCCCAACCTGCCAGTCAAAGCTCTGACCTGACTGTTTCCTACGAATCCCACAGCATGCAAGAAGCCAAGAGGGACCTCAGGGGTTTTTAATCCAGAAGAGGTTAAACATCAGACATGTTCCTTCATCTCGGGTCACTGTCCGAGTCTGTTCTCCCTCGTTCATCCCTGTGTTTTCTCCCCAGGCTGATTCCAGCCCTGTGTGCCTCGGTGGGACCTTCTCCCCCTCATTCCTTGGCCTACCTTGCCTTCTTCCAGGGACTGGGGTCTACTGGGGCCTTTCACAGCCACCAGAGCAGGCTCTTTCCCCTGGAAAAGCAAAATTTTTGTGTTGCACAACAAAATGCAATGCAGTTAGAGTGTTATAACCCATTGTCTAGAGCATTCTTGCCTCCCTCATTTGCTGATGAACAATGATCTCAAAATTTTGATTTCTACTGTAGGCACAATCCACAAGTTTGCCCTTAAAATTACCTTTCAAGGATAAGTGGCTTTCTATGAAGGTTTTAATCGTCTTCTGATACTCATCTTCAGTCATGTGAAGTTGAGCTACCTCCATGCCTGAATAGTACTCTTCTTCTTCAGCTGTCCCGTCCTCTTGGGGAGGCCAGCGTGCAGCAGACACCCTGAAACCTGCTTTATCCAGGTTCCTTGCAAACATCCTTCCAATGGAGCTCTTGGACATGAGAATTACAATTGCTCTCCCTTTCACGTCAATATTTCTCTCCACCATGCCGAAGGAGAAGATGATAACGAAGCAGGTCAAAAATGCGATGGAAATACATACAAAGGCATAAAAAAGCCAGGAAAGGATCATTGCGAGTAATAAGTCTACGGCCAGCAAGAACAAATGCTGCAAGAGGAAGATCATCGTTAGAAGGATTAGCCGCTGCCTCCTCGCCTGCAAGCGATCCAAGAAATCTGCTAGGAGTCACTGCACACAGCCATGCTGTTATAAAGCCAGGCAGCATTGCAAAACGTGCGGGGGCAAGTCAAAACCCACAGGGAGGATGAATCATTTTCTGGGATAGAGTAACAACAGGGATTTCCAACGTACATTTTTGGGAGAGAGCAGCACTGTGTTTG
>JAVJGJ010000032.1:6341967-6359480 GCA_035590215.1 Microhierax caerulescens | reverse complement strand
TGGCGGCTCCCACCGCCCGGCCGGGGCCGAACCCCTTCAGATGGGGCCGGCAGCGGCTCCATCCTTCGGGGCTGACCCTCCGCATCCTCGCCAGGCTCGGTCCCTGGGTTCAGAAGAGGCAAACCAGCAGCTACCCAGAACCACTGCAAGAATTTTTTCTTTATTTCTTTATTCATTTTGTTTTTTTTTTTTCTATTTTCCCCTTCTCTCAATTTCTTTTTTAACCCTTCTCTCTCTTTGTTTTTTAACCCTTCTCTCTCTTTGTTTTTTAACCCTCCTCTTTTTTTTATTTTTTTTATATTTTTTTTTCCCCAAAAGGAATGATTTCTCTGCTCAGTGGCTCTTGAATAAACAGTGGTCAGTGAACAAACATTAAAATGAGAGGCTCTAGCATGGGTCAAGAAAACACTTCAAAAGTAGTGATTTTTTTAATTTTTTTTTTTTCACCCCCACTACTGTAGTGTCTGGGAATAGTCAAGACCTCAGGCGTGCCCTGGGTTTTATCTTACTGTATTTATAAGCATGAAGACTTTTTGCCAGCAGGTGACCTGTGGGGCAGCAGTGACATGCCTGCTAGCTCCACCGCTGGCTGTCACCCAACTGATGTTTTGCACTGTAATTATTAAGCTAACTCCTCCAAGGGTTTCCACCGTATCCTTTCCTAAATGTCATTAACCCTTGGGATGCTACATCGTTTTACTCGCAGATTGTTTTCAGCACTGTTTAAGAAATTACTGTTTAATGCTCTATTTCTGCATGGCTTTGCTGTTTGTAGTGTTAAGCAAGAGGATTAAATTAATACATCTGCAATGTGAGCTAAGCTATTGAGTCATTCCCTCAGGTTTGCTGTGCCTCTCGGAGAAGGCATCTGGTTGTTTTCAGCAGCATTCTTTGGGATTTTCACTGGGGCAGAGCAGGTTGTGTGCTGGAGGTCTTATGGTGGGCTTGGGTCCAGCTGATCACAGCTTCCATTGCAAATTGGTGTGTTAGAAGAGGCAGAAAGAAAGTCAACCAAACAGGCTGTCTTTGGCTCTAGCAGCTGCTTGAGAGGGAAGGGGAGACCCACGCAGAGGAGCAGTGATTTCGGCCAATGTCACTGCTGTAACACTCCACCGTCCCACAAGCTTGGCCTTTCTGCTGGTGCCGGACAAGGGGTTCCCACCAGTATCGGGGTGGCTGAGGCACTGGGAGAGCTGCAGGGAGAGACAGGCTCTGATTCAAGGTGGGCTCTTCGCTTTGCAAAAGGGTTCTAGACAAAATTCAGCTTCTGCTCATCTTTATCGCAGGATGATTGGAAACTGTTGATGTGGGTGAACAGGTATCTGCTTTTGCTGCTGGGCTTGATGCGTCCTTAAGAATATAAGCAGTAATGTTTCAGAAAGGTTAATTAGCATTTAGTTGGGGCTTGCCAAAGTTGTTAGCCACCAAAAAAGGGGACAACACCTTTGTGGAGGTTCAGTGTCTGTCAATGGCTTGATTTGACCATGCAGTTAAAAATGTCTGTTATAAGGAGCTGTATAATTTTTTTTTAAATCTTGAAAGCGCAACTAAAATCTGTAAAATTAGAAAGACTTATCTTAAACTTTTTTTAAGCAGATCCTAAATCTCTGCTTATCTTCTGATCAATGCCACCATTGCATTCCTGATGGTACTAACCAAGCAATGAAAAGTGATTTTTTTCCTAAAAACTGCATCCTGAAGTTGGATCTCCAGGAGGCTTGGAAGCTTTACAGGGGCACCCACAGGGCTTGGCCTATTCTTCTCCCTTTGCAAAGGGAATACCAAGGTAGAAAGTGTACATTTGAATTTTATTAATTAAATAATTCCAAAAATGTTAGATTTTATGTTAGCTTTACAATGTTTTCCCTACATTTGGGGTTTATTCCGCTGAGGTGGCGGAAGCACCTCATTTAAGTTTAAACAAATTTAAAAAAAAAATTTAGGTTTTGTGATTTGGACTGGGCACAGGCAAGTTTCGGAGATGTGAGAGCTAAAGGCAAGTTTTGGAGATGTGAGAGCTAAAGGCAAGCACACAGAGAGCCGTCAAGGGCACTTTGGTGGTCAGCAGCTTTTTTGCAGGCACTCCAGCGGCCTCTGGGAGCTATCGAGAAACAACTCTTATTGAAGGTGTTTCTATTTTTTTTTTCCTCCTGACTGAAATCTTTACTGCAAAGCATTCACTGCTTGAAAGATAACCAGGCAACTCAGTTTTCACCGGATTAAAAATGAATTCAGTTCTGTACTGAATGAAAATTGGTGTTCAAGACCACAAAGTATTGGGTTGTTCTCAAGTGCAGGAATAGAGTTTAATTTTTGTTTTATTCCTTTCGAGTTTGCTTTTCCTTTTGTCTCTCTTTTTCATGGCAACACGACAAAAAGAAAAATCAGACTTAAAAGGAGAAAAATTATGGGAAGTCTGAGCAGAGGGGGAAAATAAGTTTCTTTCTGTCCCTTTCTTGAAAATTTTTATTGCTCAAAAAGTCAAGATACAGTTTTGATCCCAGTTCAGTTAGTCTGGAGAACTTGTATGTTAAGTAATGAACCTCTGTGCCAATACTTGTATCTTCTGTGGTGTTCTGATGTGATTTTTACCCCACCCATCAAATTTCCTAAAGTGAAGTGAAAATGGTGACTAGCTAATGCATTTTCTTTTCCAGTTTGCTACTGGTAGCAATAGTTGATGGTAATGAAGTAATTCCTCCACTTCTTATTTGGCAGCTCAGTCTTACCTGAGTCCTGAAAAAGGTCCCTGTTGCTTATTAATGGAGACATCCAAATGTCCCGTGATGTTTGACACCACTTTGCTATTCTGGTCATGAATCTAAAGAAAACTATCAGCTTGGGCAGATACTAATTTCCTAGATGTTCCATTGTGATTCAATAAAATACTGACCTATTTATTTATATATATCATTAGATGCTCTAGTACTCTCACCATTTTTCTTTTCTAAAGGCAAATTTCCTGTCTTTTACTTGAGGCTTCTTGCTCCTCGTTAAATATTGTTCAGTCATAGCCTGCTGATTGAATTGGGTGGGAGCAGGGAGGAAAAAAAATGAAAAAGGCAACTAATAATGAGTGGTGCAATAGCAAACTATAACGTATGGACAGTACGTCTGTGTCACACAGCTGCACTAAGAGAAGTTTAAGGACATGTAGCCCTCAAAGTCTTAAAACCAGTGTGTGAGCACATAATTACAGGGTTTGCATATCACAGGGTCAAACATACTCCACAGACAACATTAAATTATTCATTTGTTGACTTGTTAGCATCGACCTTTTCCATTAAAATACTCTTTTATGTCTTAAATGCATATGATTTTCTAAGTTTAAAAGTACCATCTACAGAAATTTTTGAAACCTTCACAAACTTTATCAGCCAGTTTGGGCTCTTTAAGTTAAAATGAAGTCCTGTGTTAATTAACACACAACTAATAGATTACCAGCAATAGAAAACTTCTGAATTCTCTCAGATTTTGATAGTGGGTTTCCTAACCACTGAGAACTTGTAATGAAGTTTTAATGGTAGATCTTGCGCATTGGTGCCTTTCCTTAAATGCTTCTCTGAACTGGACCTTCAACGCTTTCAAAGGTCAGCTGCTCCTGAAGCACTGCTGCTCGCAGAAACAGTCTCTCATTCCTGACATTCTCGCAACTGGGCTGTAGCTCTGGCCTTCCTTACCGTCCCAGCCCTGAGCTGTTCCCCGAGGTGAATGCCCAGCTTAGGTTTGCACTGGCCTCCAAGGCCCGCTCTAGGTGAAGAACTCCTTGCGACAGAGCCGTAGGCTGATCCATACTCCAGGGGTCTCCCACCATCCAGAGACTCAATATGCCTCAGATGCTCTGGCATCCACCCCTAGCTTCCTCTGGAGCATCCTCTGGAGCCCCCTAAGGACTTGCAGATCTTATTTTTTCCCCTTCTCCAAACTCCAGCTCTCTGTTGATCCACGGGCCAAGGAGCCAGTGTTTTAAGTGTTTCATTATAGCTGTGAAAGCTCTTCTAAAACAGAAGATGTCTTGCCAGAATTATGATCCCATCTGTCATGGTCTTGTAAAATAATTTGATTTGAAAGGAACCTTTGGTGGATGTTGAGTACAATCTCCTGCTCAGAGCTTGTCCGATTATTGGGAGTTCTGCAGTGAACTTACTACAGTGGCAGTGCTATGGGCCCCAGAAGTCCTCCATCTGTGGAGACATTCAAAACCCAACTTGACACAGACCTGGGCAACCTAGTGTTGCTGACTGTGCTTGACCAGGCAGGTTGAACCAGATAATCTCCAGATATTCTTTCCACCCTCAGCCATTCTTTGGTTCCTTTAAGGATCATGTTCATGGCTATCAGGTATTCTCTGCATGTGAGTGAAAGAGCTCCTTTTTGGCTGCTGGAAATCATCCAACGGGGGATTATTTGGGGAAATTAAATAGTGCTGGAAAATGTTTTCCAATGCTCTCTGTAAACCACCTGACTTGGATGGTTGGTCAGGACCTCCCTTTGGGTAGTCAGCACAGGTTTTATCTACAACTGTTCTGCACTTCATGGAGGCTATCAGGGCTCCTTCCTGTTAAGGGACCTCCAGTCTGTCTCAGGGTATTGAGTTGGCATTAAAAACTGAAAACTCTGAAGAACAGAGACCCCCAGTGGAGATTTATCAAGTTTCACTTGAGATGGAAACGTCGATGACTTTCTGTAGAAAACAGAGATACTCAGCACAGGTCTTGAAAGCAGCAGGAACACCACAGGCAGAAGTTCTTCCAGCGTTTTAAGGTGACCTTACATACTTGGAATATCTGTCTTGTTCGGGTAAGCTGAGCAGGAGAGTAAGTCCCTGTTATAAACACATTCAAAGTTTTATGTAACCCTGTCAGCAATTGCCAGTTTACAGGGTAGAACAAAACGGGTAGTTTTATAAGGAAAAAAGGTACTTCATATGTTTTTTCATATTTCAAAAAAAATTCTTCATATGACTTGTTTATTTAACAGATGTACAAATTATTCAATGGGGTTTAAGTTGGATGAATGGAAAAATAAAATTAATCATATAGATAAAGTATAAATAGATAAAGTGCAGAATAATTCATCAGAACCGGTGTTCACCATTTAGAAATGGAAGCGCTGCTTTCGCTCGCTTGGGCAGCCCCAGCTGATCAAACAGCAGGCTCCTAATGCGAGAGATCCTGTGTGTGTGCTGCTGCGCACACCGGGCCCTTAACCACAACTAGCATCTCTAAGTCATGTTTTATGAGATAAAATAAATCCTTCTCCCGTCATAAATCCTATATGAGTCAGTATTATCCCACTTCTGCAGCTGAGAAAATTAGGTCAGACAGAAGTGGCTTGATGGAGGCCACCAGGGAACTCTGTGTCGGAGCGACAATTAGGGTGGAGGAGCCCCGGGATAATCAGGCAGCTCCCGACATTTGCTGCTTCCTTCCTACGCTGGAAAAAGCCAGTAGCATCACTTCTTTTTGTCCTTTGAAACTGCTGGATGATGACAGTAATGGGTTATCTCTTGGGTTAAGCCCACCTTTAAATACATTTCTTAAAACTGCCAAATAGTCCAACTCCCAAATTCCTTTCCTGTTCAACATTAATATTAATGCAGATTTTCGGACTTAAACACATGGGCTTTTCTTGAGTGTACAGATACCAAGTCGACTTAAGATGGAAAAGAAGCTGTATTTGGGAAACCCTGAAAATCTTCTTTAATCAGAAGCTTATTAAATGCAGAGCAAGAAATGCAAACAGCTAATTTTCAAAATGGACGCGCTCTGGTTTTTGGCTTCCCATTTTTTTTCCCCAGCACGGTGATGGATGTGCTTTCTGCGCTCACCATAGCCAAGCTTTTCTCAAAGGTGAGAGGCTGAGGATTTAAAAGTGAAACCTGACTGAAAATAAATTGCTTCTACCTGTCAACACATTTTCTAGTTATATGTACCGGTATATATCAGAAATATTTAGTGGTCTCTGTTACAGAGGCTTGTCTGTGCAGGAGAGCAAAGGATGTCCCCTGCAGTGAACTGGGCAGGTGAAATAAACGCTCTGCTGTGGCTCAGCTGTTGCAGGGGATTCTTCCATACAAAATCCCTTTTTAATAACAGCCAAGCATGTGTGTGTGTTAGGTGTCCTTTTCACTTGCGATGATCCAGTGTCTTACCCAAATTAATTTCTTGCCCGGAATGCTTCAGGAGGAGAGACAAGTTACTGAACAGCACCAAAGGTATTGTTTTTGGTGACCAGTCTGGAAGCACCAGGTCAGGGTTTGGTGAAGATGGTGTTTGCAGGGACTTCCTTTGTATCCCAAGGATGGAGATTCCCCCATCTCTGTGGGCTGCTGCCCCAGTGTAGCAGGTCAGTGTCCCCAGCCATGCTGGTGGCCCTCGGCTGGCATCATTCCAGCCTGTCAGTGTCCTCCTCCTCCCCCCAAAAGCATCGGAGCGCTGTGTGTTTTCCATATATACTTGCCTGGACTTAATTATTTATTGGAAAATCCTAATTGCTCCTGTATGGATGAGTTGTGATCTTCCAGCAGTGTTTTCCTGAGTGCTGAGTTTTCTGGCCCAGGTCCCAGCCAGGGTTTGGTGCCTCCAGAGGGATTCAGCCAAGCTGCCTTCCTGAGTCTGCAAGATACAGCTTGTAGCCTCAGATAAGTTACAAATGCTTCTGGATTTTCATTTTGGTTTTATACTTTCTGTCTGAAAACATATTGCTCCATTGCCCCCTTCTCGCAGGGAGCACAAATCCCACTCCTGCCTGGCATGCATCTCCTGAGCTGCCGCAAAGCCAGGCTTTCAGGAGCTGTTGTCAGGAATAAGGCCTCTTTATCTGCCTTCCTCTGTTGCTGGTATCCATTTGAGAGAAGGGGTGAAGTACAAAGCAGAACACACTGAGAAGCCTTTAATCGCACTGACGCTGCCATCCTTCGCTCCTCTGTGGGGCTGCTCCCAGGCAAAGCGCTGCTGAAGCCATCTCCAGCTGTCCTTCATGTTTTTATAAGGATGCAGCTCTCGTCAGCCTTTTATCTGCTCCATTCCTCCTCTCAAAGTGTTTTCAGAGTTCACATTACTGCCTGGGAAGGTGCAGCGTTCAGCACGCTCCCGGAGGCCCATCTGCTCCCCACGGCGTACAGGCAGTGGGCTTCACTCAGCTGGCGCCTCCGCCTAATGCCACCGCTGGCTGCAGGCTGGGGCCGTTGGGCTGCTGCTCCTCCAGCTCTGCAGCACCCCGAGCAAATCCATCCAGCTCTGCCGCTGCTCCTTATCACCCGCCCTGCTTCACTTGATTAACCTCTCTAGTGCACAGCCTGCGAAGGCTGATAGCATTTTCAAGAAATAAAAGTCTTGCTGGCAGTAGGAACAGCAAACATTCTATTCTTTTCTCTTCAAAGGGGAGACAGGGATGGAAGACTCGACCGTACTTTAAGTTGTGGTGCATCAGGTTTGGACTTTGGCACCTTATGCCCAAGGGAGACTGACTTGGGTGGTTCCCAGAATGTCATTCATTACACTGCAGCCAAAATGAGGAGCTCGACTTCTGTTACCTGACTTCCCTTCAAAGCAAACCTTCCCTGGCTGTTCACACGGTGCACGATGTGATGCCACAATCGTCTGCCATTAGGTGTAAACCACGGTAGCTGTCACTGTGCTTCAGGACTCAGGTGTTAACTGCTGCAAACGTGCAGCTGTGGTGCAATCTCCGTGGGCGTTTTCAGTGCCCCCAGAATCTATCACAAGCTTTGCTTTTCATGTGAAAGTGTGCCGTTCACAGGAGAATGATACCAAAACATGTCCTTGTGTCCGTTTTCTTCCCAGATGACCAGAGCTAACCCAGTGCTGCCTTTAGATAGGAGAGCTTGGGCACTGGTGTCTTAGCTGCCTTGCAGCCCAAATTGGAGGGCACCTTGTGCGACATCACATGAGATAGTAGACAGGATTATGGCATGTGTATCCCTGTTTCTGGATCCCTTTAGTGCTGCATATTTAAGCTAGGTCAGTTATAACACAGCTTGAAGCAGAAAGATGAAAGAGCTGCAATTAACATGATCAAGCCCGTATTTTCTTATGAACAGCAAATGCAAATGTTAATATAGACAAGCAGACAAAGACCTCTCCCAACCTCTGTGTGAACTGAAAATTTAGCAAGCACATCAATAAACTGTTCGTGGAGATACTCTTGAATATTTTTGTATTTTAGCCTTGTCATCAGCAACTTTTCAAGATAATTGTGTTGTGTGAAATGATTACTATGGAATGAAAGTGCAAGCTCCAGGGTAGTTTGTCTCTATGGCAGTTCATTTTTCAGTGATATGAATGATGGTTTAATCAACAGGTCTATGTGATAGAATAAATTCCGCTGTTTGTCTCATGATTGCTTTGGGGTGCGGGCTGTTTTCACCAATAACTGTGTTTTATAATCAGAAACAGCTCCTACTACATCCCAGCAAAGAAAAGGACATGTATGCTGTATGTGAGTATATTAAGCTTTATGGCTGACGTTTCCAAAGCTACCCAAACAACCTGGACACCTAAATCCCATCCGTGCTAACGAGCACAGAATACCCCAGCCCTTAGTTGCCCTAACTGGAAAATCTATACACTTGGCACTTAATTTGAAGAATACAGAATTGAGCGGGTAGGCTGCTATTGATAGCAAAAGGTATTACACCTGGCTTACATCAAAGATTTTAGAGAAAACACCAGCCACTTCACGCCCCCAGCAAAGGGGGTTTGAGGTACCCCAGTGGCTTAGTGCTATGAAAATACTGAGAGGACTGATAGAGCTGGGCTGGGAGCAGGCAGCCTCTAGTGCAGAGGGTCCCAAAGTGCTGCAGCCCATACAGCCTCCACCGGCAGCCCGCAGTGGGATGGTTAGTTGCAGCAATTTCAGGAGGAAGCTTGGGGTTATGGTAGCAGAAGCTGCAGCAGTTGTGTCGGGGCAGGGATGGGCATTGGGGCATCAAAAGAGCCAGAGCTGTTGACATGTCGGAGCCAGGAAAACCTGGGTCCTTCCCCCATCTTCCTATTTACCTCCCTTGGCAGCCGGGCTCTGCTTCAGCAAGGTGGTATGGCCCAGACCAGGCTGTGTCCGTGCTTTGAAACACCACGGAGGTGACGGCAACGTAGGCTTCTCCATGAGTCAGCGTATCTCAGCCCTGCCTGGCCTTGGTGTGGAAAGGCAATCTGAATTCAGATGCTGTCCCCTGTTAATTCTTCATCGCTCTTCTGGAGACGCACCTCGAAGCCCTTGTTTTAATCAGCACTGAGCCGTTAACTTGGGCCTTTCCTATTTGCCTCAGCTAGTACTGAGCTGAGCATCAGCAAAAGTGGATAATTACAGTCGCTCGCAGAGGAGACTTTCCGTAAGCCCACACTTGTTAAGGCCAGTCTTGGTAACGTGTACGAAGTGTGAGCAGAGCCAAGGAAGTGACGAGGCTCTCTTGGCCCTTCTTCTAGTACTTCTCATGTTCCCTAAAGATTGTTTTGGTAGGATCCAAAGTTTCTTGATACAGCTTAAGCCTGAAACCCAGGCACTGCATTTTCCAGGCTGTAAGCAGTGGATGTGTTCCACTGTGTAAGAATCTGTTCTTTTTTGAACACCTCTCTCCAGCAGCCTCAGCACGTTCCGCAAAACGACACAGATGCAAGAGGCTCGGTTTCATCGATGGATTTGTAAGGGGGTGGACTTTGTGGCGGGGGTTATTAAGTTGTGGGTGAAATTAAACCAAGATTCTTTGGCTGAACTTGACATTCATCTAATGAAAAAGCTGTTTTTCATTTGCTAACCTTGCAAATGTGTCCATCTAATTAAATATAGTCCCTCCACTAAATATTAAGACGTACCACATATATGTAAGCAATTAGAGCTGAGTATGTATTTATTCACGTTGACACTTCATTTTCTGATGCTCTAACTCTTAAGATTTACTTGGATTGGGTGTTTTGTTTTTATTTTGTTTTCCTGGCAACTTGAGTCAAATAGCTCTTGGGTAGAAACAAGGATGCAATTAAACATGCAAAGAAGCGGACTTGAGTTGAATTAAATAATACTAAGTGTGCTGGATACATAAGCAAAAACCAGGCTTATCAGAGCATGTTTTGCATTCAGTGGTGGTTTATCAAGTAAAGGAAATGTTACCTGAAGCCAGTAAAATGAACTGGTTTATCATCTCCACATTCTTCTGATTTTATAACCAGCAGCTCTCTGCCTTGTCTCCCTTTTTATTTACTGGAAATAAATGTCCTGTTTTTCCAACTCCAGATTTACTTGTTCATTCAAAGCTAAACCAGCAAATTAAGATGACGCTATATCTGCTGCAAGTTACTTGTACTTCAGCAAGCTCCGGTGCTAGAGGCTTATCAGATGCCCCTTTATTTTTTCCTCCTTGAGGCAGGATTCATAAAGGCTGGCTTTACAAAGGCAGAAATCAGATGCATTCAGAAAAAGTTAACCATTCATGGTGACACTGTATTTAATAGCCTTGGAGTGGAGACCCAGGAAATTAATGTTGACTTTCTGTGATGCTTTGAGTGTTCCTGAAAACTTTCTCTTTGGTCTTCCTGAAATCTTTCCCCCTTGCTTATAGCATCTTAATGACTTTTCAAAGGATGAATAAAAATTCTTAAGGGAAGTGAATCTGAGGAGCCATATGGGAAAAAAAAAACCCAACCCCCCCCCAACTGATCTAAAACAAAACAGTTCACCTGGGAAACAGAAAAAAAGAATTGTACGTCAGCATGCAATGCATACCTCGCTGGATTTTACTAAATTGCCATTGCATTAGCACTAAATCACAGGACAAACACAGCTTTTCACAAAGCAGGTAAAACTAGAATGACTTGAAATTATTTATGGGATATTAAATTCATAGAGACTAGGACATCTTGTGCCAGACTAATTATTTTGTAGTGCTGTGGGTAAACCAATGGATGTGCACTTAATTTTTAATTGTAGGGACCATCTATTACTTCTACTGTGTGGGCCAAATTCCTCTCTCATTTGCAGTTACTGAAATCTTACTACAGGCAATAATTCTGTGTGAAATAGGCAGCATTGCAGGACTTGTTTGATGATACATGTTTTGATAGAAAAAAAGCCAGGAACAGAACACGTGGCTCTTCCTTTCCCATTATTGGCATAGAAGTGGCACTGCAAGAACCTCCACAATAAAGAGCAGACAACAGCAGCCTGTCCACTAAAGAAAAGGACATGTTAATTGTGTTTTTTTCCAGAAGAAAAGGACTCCTTGGGTGTATATTAGGTCAGCTGAACTTCTGCCATCCCAAATCAATGTAGCACCTATGGCAAATGATGGCTCTTCTCTAATTCATCCAGGACTTGTCACCTTGGCTCTTACCTGCTGACTGCTGGGCTTGAGCAGTGCTGGGAATACAGGATCCTGATCCAGCTGAGAGCCAGTGGCCAGGAAAAATTGACTGTCATTGCCAAGAATACTAAACGGGGAAGTAGATGCCTCTTGCTTTTATGTTCTCCATGGGGCTTATTTGTAGACTAAATTGTGATTGATGCCCTTTAACATTTGGTATTGCCAGAGGTATTTGCTTGTTTTCCAGTATTAATGGTGTTTTCCAGGCAGAATATTGCCGTAGCATTTGCTCCCAACTTCCTTCTAGGTCCTTGTTTAGCTTCCTCATGAAAATGACCCAGATTTTGAGCTGGCAGCTCCCAAGAGCAAGGATTGCTGCCTATGCATTCTCTGTTGATGGCTTTCCTTTGCGTGAGCTTCTCAAGGACACCTACCTGCCACTACAAATCAGCAAAACTGTACCCTTGTTACTCAGTGCTCTGGAGACACAAGTCCTCCAGGTACTGAAGCACTAGTAAGTAATACCACCTGCATCCTTAAAAGATGCACTTCAGGGTTCTTTTAAACGTTGCCTGGGGCAGTGGGTGGCATTTGTGGTGGGAGCCACAGTGCTCAAGCTCTTCTGTAATGCTTTTCACACTCCCACCTCATGACTAGTGAGGTCCAGGTTGCTCTGATGAATGTGTCAGCATGTGGCGGAGGGGAGAAGCACTTGCTGTAGAAGGTGATAATCATGTTGGGGGAAAAAGTCCTAGCAAATAGCCCCTTAGTCTTAGTAATCAGTAATGTTTGAGTTCTCTGAAATGTTACCTTTGTAAAATTGTACCTTTGCAGCCTGCATCCTCTACAAGGCTCCAGAGACTTTCTGGGCGAGCTAAATAACCAAATCAGCCCTGCCTTGGTTCTCCACTGTTCACTGGAAGAGAAAATGTGTTAATTTTATGGTGCTGCTAAAATGGCCTAGCACAGAGTTTACCTTATGCCAGAGTGTGCAAGTGATGCACTGTCTCTGTGCCTGGGCGGTGTGGGCTGGATGAAAATGTAATTCAGAGAAAAACATTATCAATCCAAGTAACTCTTTAAAGTCAGAAGGTATTACCTAGAGTTATCTAAAGGTGTAACTGCCGTCATCCCCCTTTTGCTATGTACCCGTGTCAGAGCTAGCAAAACTTCAGCCATCCCCATCTTTCTTTTGGGTCTGGAGACGTCCTGCCCTAGAGATGCTCCCTGGGGAATGTGCCCCTCCTGTTGCCTCCATCTGCCTCCCACCGCAGGCTGCCGGCAGAGCTGCTCTCCATGGGGCTAAATCCCCTGGGACAAGCCACATCGCACATCGCCTCTCCAGCATTGGTACCCTTATAAAAGGGGGATCTCTCGTTGCCATGGCAATGAGCCTGTTGGGCTGAACATTTCTTTTTGTGAACAGCAATTCAAAGCTTAAAGCAATGCTGTTGCCTCCCAATGCTTATTAGTGCCACGTGCAAACAGAGCTGGGCAAAGCCTTGGGAAAAATAGAGGGGCAGGGGGGGGAAAGCAGCTGGTACTGCGGTCCCTTCCCCGCTCGGGCTCTGAGCAGTGGGGAGAGCAATTGCTTTCTGCCTCTTTGTTCGCAGCTCTGGCACAAATCAAATCAAGCCTCCCTTCCCCCAGCAAAGCTCAAGCTAAGCTGGAGCACGCCAGAGCAAAAACGGATTAAAAAGAAAAATCATCCTTGCGGCAGCAGATGAAGAGGGTATAAATCAGTGAGATGGAGGGTGCTCTGCCCCAGGGCCGGTGCTCGCCACTGCTAACGAGGGGCTTAAATCAATATGGTCAGGGAGACCTGGGGTATCCACCGAGCCCTATTCTGCCTTCTGCAGCTGTAACACCAGCGGGCTGAGAAGGGCAGCAACCAAATCTGCTGTGGGTGTGAGAGTCCAGGAGCAGAGAACGAGCCGGAGCTGCCTCTCGCTGCGCTGGAGGGAGCTCCTGAGACAGCAAAAGTGTGGACTCGTGGTCCAGCCCTCACAAGTCAGACCCCAAAACAGTGAAAGTGGGTTATATTCCAGGATGCACTTAATAGCTGATGCTGGAAGACAGGTTGTTTCTTTTTAGAGTTTGGAACTACAAAGAGTTAGGGGTCTTTCCCATGTAAGTCTGTCTTATGGTCTTATGCAGGTTATAAAGTCTTTTGTAGGACTTGATTACTTTTTCTTTTTTTAACTTTTTACATACAGAATCTGACTTTATTGGAGCTACATAACCCTGGGAGTTGGGGAGTCAATTCCCAAGCTGAGAGTGACATAGCTTTACACTGTTGATTATCCTTTCCCCCACTAGCTGTCCCATGGCACAAGCACAGCAGGAAAGCCCTTTCAGCTAGCTCTGTCAACCCAAAAATACAGTGAAGAGTTGGGATGAGTGAGCAAGGGCCTGAGGGTGAGCCAGGGTGGGGACTGGGGACTGGGACATGCTCCTTGCTGTGGGTCACGCTCAGAGTGTAGCTGGTGTCAGCGACCACAGGTCACCTGGCAAAAGCATCCACAAAAAGAAGGGGGTTCTTGCAAGCTGGGGTGGAAAAGCAGCAGGGCACTGGAGGACTTGGTGGCGGGGGAAGATTACAAATACTGAAACAGACATCCTTGCTGAGTGAGGGGTTTAGCAGCCATTGCAATGTGGGTTAAAACTGGTGCAAGGCTCCAAAAGGTGAATACAGAAGGCAAGTAAGATTGTATCGTTCTTGTGCTGGGTAAAGATTAAGTGTGTTTTGGCACTTTTCCTCAGTTCTCATTTCTATTTGCTTCAGCCATTGGGCGCTGAGTGGTGATGATAAACCCAAAAGGCTCCACCCCTTGTTGAGGGGATGTCCCCAGAGCACCCGGGGTGGTGAGGCTGGGAAGGCTTTACCTTCCCAGTGCCTGTACCTGGGGTGGGACACCCAAGATAACGCCACGACAGCACTGAGTGGAGGATAAAACGGGTTTTGGCTGAAAGGTGTGATCTGTAACCGGAGTCTGATGTGATGCTGGAGGACTCTCAAGCCACAGACAGTTAGACATGGTGTTTCCAAAAGGCCTTGAAATATAAAGGGCCAGGACCATGCTCCCCAGAAAATGTTTATTCCCTGGTGTTGTTGTGCCAGAAGGCATGGATTAAGGAAGATTCCTTCATTTGGGAAGGGGGGACTCTTTAATCCCCAAAGCCTGGATTTAAAGGTTCTGGAGAGAGTAATCACAGCCAGATGGATTAGCACTTACTGGGGAGCCCAGCAGGAAAAGGCAGCATGGCACTGCCGACCCCAATGCTGGTCCTCACCCTTGTTTGCAGAAACTTTTCCCAGACCTGTGTCTTGGATGTACTCGGCACTTGAAAACACAAAATCCACAGAAAGGAAGACAAAAAGAGCATTTCCTTACTCAAGTCGTGGGTGGTTTCTCACAAGTGAGAAACATGTAAAACACAGCTGGGGCAGGCGAGAAATTATGAGTTTTTTGGTTCTTTACAAGTGCCTTCACTATTGGTCTTGCAATGCTCCTACCATAACGAACAGAGTCATCCTTTAGCCAGAAGAAGAACAATAGAAACTAGCTGGTGCCGGGCCATCCCCATGCTGACCAGGGGCATGTTGGCCTTCAGCCATGCAAGGAAGCCTTGTGCCCTGGCTTTGGCTGGGATAGAGTTAATTTTCTTCCTAGTAGCTAGTACAATGCAGTGTTTTGGAATTAATATGAGAATGTTAGTAACGGACTAGTATTTTCAGTTTTTTCTAAGTAATGTTTATACTCAGTCAAGGACTTTTCTTCTTCTCATGCCCTGCCGGCGAGAAGGCTGGAGAGGCACAAAAAGCTGGGAGGGCAGGAGAGTGGACCCAACTGGCCAAAGGGATATTCCATACCATGTGACATCATGGTCAGCATATAAACAGGAGGGGAAAACTGGCCAGGGGCTGCTGCTTGGTAACTGGCTGGGCATTGGTCAGTGAGTCATGGCAATTGCATTGTGCATCACTTGTTTTGTATGTTATAGTTCTATTATAATTATTATTATCATTATCATTATTATAATCATCATTATCGTTATTATCATTAGCATTATTATTATTTGCTTCCTTTTCTGTCCCATTAAATGGTCTTTATCTCAGCCCACAAGTTTTCTTTCTTTTACTCTTCTGAGTCTCTCTCCATTCGTGCTTGGGGGGAGGGAGTGAACAGCTCTGTGGGGCTTAGTAGCTAGCTAGAATTAAACCACAACACCCTGAAACCAGAGTTTGTGGCAGTGTAGCCCTCATTTTTTACTTACAGTGGCTCATGCTGCCAGGGAGCAGGACCATGCTTTGCTTTTCCCCGAGTATGCTAAACCCAGCCTTTTCAGCAAGGTGTGACTACTTTCTTGGTTATTTGAAACCCAGTCCCTAAACAGTGGGATTTCTGCACAGATATAGTACAAGTGAAGCATTTATCCTTGCCAAGGCATATTCCCCATGGGAGACCCTGCAGGAGAAATGGACCATGTTGGCTTTTCCAACTGCCCTCAGGTATTGCTGCAGTGGCATGTGGACTCCGTGATGTGTGTGTTTATCTGGCAGGAGACAGTTGCCTCAAACCAAGTGAGGATCAGCTCCCCAACAGGTTCCCCATTTCAAATTTAAAAGTGCATTATTTATTCAGGCAGGATTTTCTGGCAGCAAACCTTGCACCTTTTTCACATCTTCCATAGTCAAGAGAAAGGATGGTGGCATGCCCTGCGCATGCCAGACCTTGCCCTGCACCCCATGGTGATGGCCAGGCCCAGCCGAGCTGGGAGGTGAGGTCAGCAGAGACAGGCAAGCGGGTTTGCAAACTGGAGCTTTGGGCCCTGCTGAACGTTGCCTTCTCGGTTGCATTCTTTAGAAGTTCCTTTGGGGCAATATTGAATCACATCTTTGCATACTGCCCGGTGATGGGGCTGGTGCTGCACTACCCCAGCCGTGTAAGTGTGGCTCACCAGTCACCTGGGCTTTCAAGTCCGATGTGATCATCTCCTACAGTCAAATCAGTCCCCTTTGTACGGGCCTTTGCTCTCACTTTTCAGACCCTCTGGATCCTCTTCTTGCAGGTCTTTGTTAACCCCCGGTGCTCTCCTGGCTGGGGACAGTTCAGTTTAAAGCCCTCTCCTACTTCTGTATGAATCCATCTTTTGAGCGAGACATGACTGATGAAGTACCTGGGGCAGTGGAAAGGAAAGCTACGTACTGCCACAGCTACCAAGAGCCTGATGCCCTCTTGCTTAGGTCAGCAGCACAGACTGCAGAAGGGTAGGGAGTTATCCTGGTTTTCTAATAAATTCCTGTGTGACTTCACACTGGACAAACTGTTTCAGCTCAGATCCTTTTGAAGGTATTAAATAAATATCTCAGAAGATCTGATCCCTGAACTGTCCCTTTGCCATTCCTTGCTGAATTGAGGGTTTGTGTTTCCTCCTCTCCCTCCTTTGCACCTGCTCAGCCAAGCTGATGCAGGGGGTGATTTCTGTTAGCATGCCATCAATGCCCAGTCTCAGGGGACTCTGCTCTGCTGAAACCGTGTGGGCACATCCACCCATGTGGATGGCATGGCAGAGGAGCACCCCAGGTACCTTCTGGCAGAGGATGCTCCATCAGCAGGGCACCCGCTCCCGTGCTTGGATGCTGCTGGGCCAAGGTACCACAAGCTCCTCACTGGCAAACCTGCACAACTGTGGGGTTATTGGCCTTTTTCCCCCTCCTTCCTGGGCTGTGTCACATTGCATTGGATTTGGATAGTGGCTATTTTGCTAGAGACTGTGCTACTACTCTGGAATGCCTGCTCCTAAAATTTATCCTTTCAATTTAAATGTTGCCAAGAAGCCATGTTAATCCAAGCCTCTTAAAGGCTGAAAAATCCTTTCTGTTGTTGAAAATTGACTGTGTATAAGTCTCTGAGGACCAGCACCGGTTTGTTACATAGACCAAACATGAGTAGTGGTCTCAGTCTGGTTTCTAAATCAGGTCGGCTGACATTAGCGAGGCAAGAACAGCAACAACCTGCTGCTATTCTCCATCTGTGCTCAGAGGAGACCCGGAGTGGTATCAGCAGAAGGGCTGCAGGGAGAGAACAAGGTGTCTTGGCAAACCTGTGCACATGTACGTAATAGCTAAGAGAAATCTCTGTTTGCAGCAGGTTGTTTTCCAACTCTTGCATGTGGCCATCAGCATAAT
>JAVJGJ010000032.1:6268810-6330777 GCA_035590215.1 Microhierax caerulescens | reverse complement strand
CAGTAGGTGAATGTGTGGCTTTCATTGAAATATCAGCATCCTGATGGCTGATTCTAAAATGGAAATGTGCAGCAAGCAAAGTTCTTGCACATTTTATGTCCCAATTATTATTTGCCAAAGGAAGAGTTATTTTGGCAACTACTACTTCAAAAACTAATATTTTGAAAGTAAAATGCTTTGCAAGAATTTGCTCGTTAGTGTCAACACCTGCTGTCAATCAGAACAAACGTCCCATGAGTATAAACACCTGCTGTCTATCAGAACAAATGCCCCATGGTGCTAGTTAACAACAGGTAGGAGTTTTGCCTTACCTCATTGGCATCACCTGTGACCCCAGATTTGCTACTGAAATATAGGAGGCTAACTGTGCTTTTTGACATCAGTTGGGGTGCATAATTGGGGTTTAAAGCTGAGTTCAAGGAGGATGCCAGCTCATGTTGCTGAAGCCCAAGAAGTGACACTGGCACAGACCTGTCAGGGGTACTATGCTGTTTCAGGAAGGTGTAGAAAAAAAGAAGAAAAACAGCAGAAGAGTGCCTGCATCTCTGCTCCTCTTCTCGGATCACTCTCACATTTGACACTTAAATCCAATTATTGCTTTGAAGCTGTTCCAATTAAGAATCTAAAGTGTTTGGCATCTACTTGCTCAAATACATAAATTCACTCCAGTTTTACCGGTTTACTTTACAAAAGCTACAAACAGAAGCCTGCCGCTTGGCATGTGTTGAAACTGCTAACAGGTGTTTGTGGGTACCAGCAGCTGAAGAGTTTCTGAAATATGCATAAAGCTGAAAAACACCGTCAAACTCTTGCTTAAGTACCTCCTGGGGATATCCTGCTCCTGGTGTTTGTGTCTCTGACTTGTGATGCTGTTTGGCCATCGTGGAGGTGTTTCTGGGTCTGTCTCTGCTTCGTTTCTCGCTGAAGTGACTGGAGTTGGTCTGTGGGGTCTGCTGCAGGGTTTGGCCAGGCTTCCCCAGGTTTTGGTGAACCCTCTGCCATCAAGGTGGAATGGTCAGTGACTGCAGGCAGGTAAAACCAGAAACACCACAGCCAAAACTTCATGTGGTTGATGCCCCTCACACCTGGAGGGCAAATGCTTCGTACCATCTTTCAACTATACTTTTTTTTCCCCATTAATTCTAACCTATTAAACATTTCCATATGATTTTACTGCTCCCAATAGCAATTTGAAGCATGAATGGTGTTTTATACAACTATTTGCTCAGAAAATGGGTGATACAACCAACAGAGCCTCAGTTCCTGTGGTGTCCTCCTTTGTAGCTTCTCAGATGTCTGACAAGGGTTTGTCTCTTCCTCTGTAGAAACTTCATAGGGTATCTCCCTTCTTTCTAGATACAAAGCTTGATATTTTTTAAGACTTCCCCCCATTAAGTTCAGCTTTGGCTGGCGATGAGGTGTGTCAGAGCGCTGTCTCATGCGCAGCACAACTGAATTAGCTTCATTATCAAAGGAAAAAAGCTGAAAACCGGAATGTTTCAAAAATGTTAATGACTGCACAAAAACCAGTTAGTTATGAGGCCATTTAAAAGGTAACCAACCCCCCTTAGAGCAAACTTCACTGCACTCTAATGATATTTAATGTTCAGGTAACTCTAATTAAACCTTTAATTGGTTAGGCCACAGGGACTCACTGGGGACTTGCTCTAAGTGCTGGTATTCCAGCCTGTCTGTCACCAAGTCCAGCAGGGCTTGGTATTACATTTGGAGGGCTGTCCCCACAACCAAGAAAAAAAAAATGTATAAAAATAAATGTTTAGCCTTTTTTTTTTTACCCCCCCCCCTTTTTTTTTTTTTTTTCCTTCTCCCCCAGAGAGAAACAACTCAGAGGGCAGGACTCTGGCTGGGGCTTTGGGGCTAAGACCTGTCGCGGCGGTTGGCTTTTGTGTGCTTCAGCCATGCCTGTTAGAAGCAGCCGTCTTGCAGTTCCTGGCACAAAATGTCGGCTTTGAGCCAAGTTTTGTGCCTTAAAGGTTCTAGGATTATCCCTTTCTGAGTAGTGCCTGTGAGTGCAGTGACATGAGAAGTGTGCTGCTGTTGTGTCTTGCAGAGCCAGCCATGACATATCAAGTCAGCTATTTTGCATCTTTTCCAACTAATTTTTTTTTTTTTTTCTGGGCTTTTTAAGAGTGCTGTCACTTTTGGAAGGTGCATCTGGTGGAAGTACAAAGATACAATTACATTTCAGAGCAGACAGCTTGCGTATCTTTTAAAACCAAACCAGCAAAACAAAAATGTGTGCATCAAGTTTAGCTTTTCTTCTTTTACAGGCTGGGCTGCTGTTTCCTATTTCTGGGCTTTCTTATCCCCTAAGCACAGCTTCTATTAAAACATGAGCTGTATATACAAATTAATACTTTTATCTTAAAAACCACCAAAACTGAGGTTCTAGTAGGGCTGGAGGCTGTAAGGACATATGGTAATATATGTTTTCACCCCAGAGAGCTTATGGTGTAAGGTGCATCCATCCTGCTTGTGCATATGCCGTGTGCCAGTGCGAGGCTGGCTAAATTGTGCGGGAGAGAAGTGGCTTGACTTGCTCTGGGGCATGCTGTGATGGAGAGCAAAAGTGAAATCCCAGCTCCCATCCTTTTCTTCTGGGCTATCCTGGCTTTGCTCTGTGCGCTAGTTCTGCAGTTAAAGAGTTTGCCGCTAGCGAACAGCTCTGCCTGCAGCAGGACAAGATGCTCCAGTGTCACAGGGGTGGGAGTTTTGATTTTGCTGAACAAAGATGCTGTTCCAAAAATAGGTTTAAGGAAAAGAACTTGGAATGCCAAAAATAGCAATAGAGATTTTATTTTTTCTGACGGTGTTTTATATTTATTGTTCCCTGCTGGAGGCAGCTGAAAAAGTGAAGAGATACTGCAGCTATAGGCAAGGGAATAGTGGAAGTAGACATAGTCACCTCTGGTGGAGAAAAACCACGTGTCAGATATGACTATAGAAATACACAATAATTCAAAATAACAATATAAATAAAAATGTGCAATGTCACTAAATCCCTCCCTTAGCAGAAGTTTAGTCATTTTCCTAGCAGTTACGGTACTCCAGAAAGGGAAGCATGGAGAGAGCCCTGGTGACAAAGGAGAGGACAGAAGAAATGACTGCACACAAAAACCAGAACGAAAGAAAGCCACAAGGATGATCCTGGTGATAGCCCCTCTAAACCTTTTATTGCAACATGCACTGCTGTGTGTGAATAATTCACTCTTCATGAGCTGGTGGCAGTTAACGTCTGCGCAGCAGCTTTCCCCTCTGCCTTCAAACAGGTTCTTTAGGTGATAATTGTTAAAATGTAAGATTTCTTTTCTGGATTTCTCCGTAGAAACTTTTGTATCATTAAGTTAAACTCCAGCTTTCCCATTCTCCAAGTTAGACACATGCACAGAGGGCACAGCTTATTACTTGCACTACAGCTATTTAAGGCGCTGGGCTGAATGTGGGGCTGGAAATCAGGAGGCACTGTGGCTCTAATCTGGGCTCTGCTGCTCACTGAGCCACCTCCAAGAAGTTATTTAACCTCTGTGTGCCACTGCTTTCCTCTGGGTAACAGGAGGGATTATGATAATTGCTTCTGAAAAGCACTTTCAGGTGTTTAGTTTTATTTTTTTTCCCTGAAGGTACAGGACTATCTGTTCCTGAGCTGAAGAGGCTTGATCTGTCCCAGGAGGCTTTTGGTGCTTTACAGGATTATGAAAACAACGTTTAATGCCTCATTGGGCTGTTTGGGCCACATAAATAAATACATTTAGAAGATTTTTCATTGATCTTCTACACTAATCACAGAAGGACTCTTAAGATACAACTGAAGGACACAGAAATGAGATAGGGTTCAAAAGGGTTGTTACTGAACTCTCTGAAATGTAAGGAAGATGTCAGAATAGTAGGAAAAAAAATGTTTAAGCAAATCGTGCCTTTGCAACAGAAACCTGGGTTTAAATCTCTTAAACTTGTCTCTGCCTTGAAGGTGAAGACACCAAAGGCAACAAATTTGCTGCATTTTTCCTAGGCTTTGGAGGATATTTGGTTTTGTATTTTGTAGAAAGGGGTGATTTTCTAGGCTGAAGAGGTAAGGTTTTCCTGAGAGCAAGATGAGCACAAATTAACGTGCCCTGAGCTGTGCCTCTATCCCAGATTTTGAAGCATGCAGGAAAGACTAATGTACATTGTTGTGTCTCTTTTGCTCCTGCTGAACTCCTTTTGCAAATAGCAAAACTTCTTTGTATTCGTGCTTTGTGTCACAGGAAAAAAATAAAGGGCAGAAAACCTGTGGGTGAGCTGCAGCTAGACTGAAGTGTTAACGGAAGAGTTGCTTGTGGAGCGTGGTGCTGTTAGTGGGGTGGCTGGTAGGGAGGCATCATCTGCACCATAGGGTGTGCCAGCAAGGTTTGGGGGAGCAATGTTGCGGGGATTTTATGCTGGAAACATCAAGTTTAGTGTGGTACTGGGAAGTGGTCCAGTGGCAAGGTGATGGCTGCAATCTAAGCCATCGGCAGCTCTAGGAAATCTCAGGGTGTTCCCATGTTTTATGTAGGAGCTTAAAGTGATGCAGTCTAAAGCCAGTGAATATATTGCATCTTCCCAGCATGAAAGATATAGGCCACGTAAGCATGTGTTGAGAGAGGCCTGACTGCCAAAATAGTTTAATGTTGCTATGATGGTTGCAGGTGGTGATTGCCTTTTAAGTTCTTGCTGTCTGTTCTGACATTTTTAGGACAGTAGATGAAGGATGAGAAGTGGAAAAGCAAACAAATTAGAAAACTTCTGTGTGTGGATGTCTGTAACTGCATTTATGTGGCTCAGTGGAAAGAGCCCAGTCCCACTGCAAGTCAGGGAGGGCTTGGCAATGAGTAAAAGTAGTTATTGCCAGTAGCTCTTGTGCCAAAATTGGGTATTGATGACAGGGCTCAGCTTAAAGCAGATGGCATAATACGTACTCTAAAGACTGCTCTGGGGAAACACGTGCAAGACCACATGTTTGGTATGCCATGGAGAATTTATTCCTGTGGGTGAGACCGAAGAAACCTTCACTTGAATAAGGTGAGAGTCAAGTCCCTGTCCTGGGAAGGAAGATAAATGCTTTACGGAGGCAAGGCTTTTGTTGTGGACACAAATGTGTCCCTCCTTTTTCATTGGAGATAAAATACCAAAATTACCAAAAATGCCACATCTATCCCACATCTGTGTTTTCCCTACACAGTCTCTTTGAGAACCAGCTCTTAGCTCTGTCAGGATTCACGGGGAGGGGAAGTAGGGCTTTTTCAAGTATTTGAGAAGTACAAGGCATGAGGTAAATAATTTAAACACTGATTCAGAGCTTTGCCAGCTGAAAAGTGACTTACAATCGCTTAACAGACTAAAGATAAGTAGATTTTTCCCCTCTTTTTGTGGGGAGGAGTATGGACTATGCTACCAGCCAGCAGGGCTGCTTCCTTCTGAAGGAAAGGTTTGCTGTAATGAGCTCAAGTTAAAGCCAGGGCTGCTGCTTGGGCAATCCTGTCTGGATTTGGACATGACCAGTGCAACAGATGCCTGGGACTCTGTAACGTGAGAAACCCAGTCCCTCTGTTGCTCACATTTATAATAAAACTTCTGCTTAAACAAGTGTTTTGACTTTTGTCTCAGCATCTGGTGGGACTTGGTCCCCACAGTATTTTGTTGCTGCATTTTTTTTTGTGCAATAACCTGATGTTGCTACTTGTGAGGGACCTTTAACTGAGGGTTAAAGGGCTTCTGGGTGTTCTCATTCCATTGCTTTTGCCATTTTGATTCCAAGACAATGTCTCTTCCTGTTGACTTTGCTCTTTGGTATCTTTCTCTCACTGATGTAACAGCATGTTGCTATTTCTCTTCAGTTTCCACCTCTTGTGTAAGAAAGAAAAAGTCAGCTGTCCTCATTTAGCTAGTAATTAAACTGCAACTTTTTTTTTATGGACTTAATGGGAAAATTGCTGATAATTGCTAACTAATGCTTTTTAAGGACTTTTTTTTTAAACGGGTGAAAGATTGTCAAGCTGTCAGTCAAGATAAGGATTGGATAATGCACCAGTCTCCTGACAAGTTCCCTTTATTATATTAGATATTTGCTTCACTCTGTAAATTTGAGCTACTCAAAATTTGCCCTTTAATGTTTACTTTTGCCATCCTTTCTCTGTATTACTTAAGTAGTATTGGTATACCTGTACAGCATAGTCAAATAGATGTATTAATCTTTGAAGAAGGTAACTTTAAGGTGCAATTAGCTTTGTAATATCATGGTTAGTGTTTAACACTTTCCCAGTCTCTTGCTGTGCCACTCCATGGTGTTCCCACCTGCCTTTGCTGAAGCCAGTGACCAGCCTTGGGTCAGGCTCTAAAATATGCAGTCTGGCTTTATGGTGAGTGTGTTAAAGCCAGGCAAGTGTGAAACTGAGTTACGTGAACATTTGTGGTCCTTATGGGCCATTTCTCAAGACTTTTGCCTATAATACAGGTAATTTAATTTTCTCTTTATTTCCTTTTAAAGTAAGTTTGGAGAGCGAATTGGAGCTTTTCTTGCAGTCCCCTGATTCAAGAGGCACGGGATTTTCAGAAGAACTGTTAAAACAGTGAAATTTATAATAAAAGCAGATATTGGGAGATGCTGAGTAGTGTCTCACCACAGACACAGCTGCTGTTTTCATGGTTCTGGATTTAAAGCACCATGAAACAGAATTTTAACTCCAGTCCAGGTGCTGCAGGCATTGCATGTAAAGCACCACAATTGCACAAAACTGGTGCAAAGCAGAACAGGGTTCCTTCCCAGGCCATTCCCCCACCTCCAATGGTATTTGCAGGTTGAAAACCATTGCCTTCTGTACCATCAAGAAGATCTGGAGTTAGCATGTCTGTAGCAGGATCTGCTGCTCTGGCTGGGCACAGGATGGAAAACCACTCCGGCAGTGTTCCTATCCTGCTGGGAGAGGAAATACCAGTGCCAGCACTGTGAAAGGACCAAGTGTAGTATTGATTTTGATGTAAATAATACTAAAAATTGCCATGATGACACAGCAAAGCATTGCAATCATCACAGCAAATGATGAGAAAAGTAAGAATTTAGTAATAACAATCTCCCTTGGCCCACAGATAAAACAACACTTAGCCCTTGATCTGCCATTGCTCACTAGCCTGGAACATAAATCCAAGGGTTTATGATTAAGCTTAATGGGTCACAAAATCTGGGCTATTTTGGAGGTAGTTGCAGAGATTTGCAGCCCAGGCAGAGAGCAGGCTCTAAGCTGCTGGGTCTTGTGTAACTAGGTAAATAGCATGCTTCAAATAATACTATAAAGCTATCAAATGTAGTAACTAATGCAGTCAGGCAAGTGTTCGGGGAGGGGAGTTGTCTTGATGAAGCTGAGCTTGCTGAGAATGACCGTAAGAGGCCCCAGTTTAGAAAGACCTTTCAAATAACAAAGTTAAGACCCTTTTGCTTTACTGGAAGTCAGGTATGTGTGTCCAGTCTGGTCCACACATAGTGCTTTTAGTTTTTGCCCAACGATACTTTCTTCACCATGGGCCCAAGAGAGCAAGTAGCAAACCCCAGAAACACAGAAGCAACTGACAACTCACTTACTTTGTCATTGCAGTTTAAATATTTATGGCAGCACTTCACAGTGTGCTAGTAAATGCATGATAGCGTATTATGTAATAGTAATAAAATTTAGAAGTAGGAGACTTCACTAGTAAATCTTTGCTAGTAAATCTTTTGCTACCATCCACAGTGGGGCCATGTAAAGGCCATGCCTCTTTTTCCCAGTTATTCTGTGTGAAATGGGAATTAGCTGATTACTGGCATTTGTAATCACATATATTTTAATGCTTTCCATCTCTTGCTCATGCAAGACTTTGGTTCAAGTCACATTCCTGTAGAAGTTGATGGCTCTGAATTTGCTAACGATTGGCACGTCTGTGGTGTGTACAGGGGGGTGGACGGGGAGTCTGGGAGGAGGAGATTTGGACCGTGAGTCTTTTCAGTTAATTAACTGTTCAAAGTAGCTTTTCTTGTAAGAGTTGTAGAGTACTGATTACTATTTGTACTGAACTGCTCCAGCGAAAGGGATTCTCAGGAAGTTACATGCAAAGTCAGTTGTGCCTAGACTGAGGATATCTGAGTTGCATCAAAGTTTGGGATGGGTACCATAGCTTCTGGGAGTACTTACTGTGAAATGCTGATGATGAAAACAGAAAGCTAATGCAGAGTTGACTTTGGGGCAGGTGAAAAAGTAGACCATGAATGGAGCAGCCTGTCTAGGAATCCTTATATGTTTGATGGCTGCCAGGGCCCCTGCTGCTGGTCATCCTGCCATGGCAGGACAGGGCAGAGCCCTCCCCTGACCTGGACAGCCAGCAGTGATCGGTGCTGCCCACGGCTAACACTGGCCAAGAGAGTTCTGTGGCTTGGTCAGCAGGGGAATGTGGAGGTTTTCCAGTTGTATGGTCCTGGATTTCAGTCCAGGGACTAACCAGGTCATCAGTTCCTTGAGTTTAGCATAAATAGTCAAATTGGATTAAATTGGACTTCTGCACTTAAACAGAGGTGTGTACATCAGCGCCTTAATCAAGGAGAGATTCCTCCCACTTCCCCACACTTAAAGGCAGACCTTGAGAACCTGTGGTCAGTTGTATTTCAAAAATTGCAGAAAAAAACTTGGGAGTTAAAGAAAAAGTTAAAGATGATCTGTACTTGGCAGAAGGGTGCTATTATCTGTCATGATGGCTTCCCTAGTAGTACTGTATGTGCTTGGGAAGGCACGTTGGGGATCTGTGCCAGTGAAACCCAGCCTTGAAAGCACACCATGTGAATGGATGAGAAAACAAGCCACTGGCAGGAACGATTTGCCAAAGTGTAGCAGGCTCGGTGGGTGGGTGGGATGCAGGTCAAAGTGCAGGGGTTGAGGGCCATGCAGGATTTCAGTAGATTCTTTGCACTGTCATAGAGAGATTAAATGCACAGCAGGTATGAGATTATTTATCTGATGTACAGACATGCTTGTTTACAAAAAACCACAATTGCTCGATGATAAAGGCTGTTATCTTGGTCTTTACCAAAGACATCATAAGTATGCCAAGTGGGAAAGTGAGACCTGCCAAAATCAAGAAGTAACAGTAGAAGTTGCTGACTTTTAATTTTGAGCCTTTGTATATACAGGCATCTCTAATTATGTATGCTGTTTCATACACAAGGTTGAGCACGGTGCAGCAGTTGTTTTTTCATTTATTATCGCTCAGTACCCACTGGTGGAAACTTCCAGCGCCTTGACTGAATGATACAGGAGTCTTGAGACCCACAGAGCAGTGTGGGTTCTTACACCATGAGGCGTACAGCCAGGTGGGCTCCTGGGTATGTCGGCTCCCACAGTTCAGTCTTTCCCTAATTTCACATTTCTGGAGGCTGTGCTGGAAGATCTGGTGATGCTTTAGTTCATTTGGTGCAGTGTGAAAAGCAGAAGCTTGTAGTGGGGCTTGTTGCTTTGCTGGGGGTGCCTGGTGCATTACCTTGCTTTATTGATCCCGGTGCCTCTGCTCAGTAAAGCTTCAGTCTTGGTGCAGAAATTCTGCAAATGCTTTTCTTCTATTTCGGAACTCAGGAGGCCACTGGACTCCCACCTTTTGTGCTGATGTGGGATTGGGGCCTAAAAACTCCCTTGTACTTTTGAGAAAGGTGGCGGGACGGGCATACTTTGGTTTTGAGTTTGATCTGTGGGATGAGTGTTGTTGCAAGGTGTGGCTAGGTCTGAGTTTGCTTTTATAATGTAACTGGCAGTTCCAAATTCCCCAAACTTCGCTCTCTCCTCCTTAGACTTCTCTTTTCTGAGAAAGCATTGACTGTTTCTGAATTTTGCTGCTTTATATAGGCTACTTTTCCTCCCCCTCTCACCACTTGCTGCCTCTTCTCCTCCGCTCCAGTTACTAAAATCTCCTCTCCCCGATGCGTCATCTTTGTCAGCAGCGCGCTCATCATCCGCAGGCTGAAAGCAGAGCAGAGCACGCTTGAGGAAGAAGAAACGACCCTGAATCCCCCTTAAGTTTTAGTGGCTGGAAGTTGTTTGCTGATCAAAGGCGGCGCGCGGGTGTATCTTCTGCTCTTTCCTTCCTCCATCCTTTATCTGGCAGTGCTCTCTCCCCACTCCCAGCTGGCAGGGCTCACCCCGTGGGCTCTGCGGGGGCTCTGTGCTGAAATGAGAGTGGCTTTGCATTTTCAGATAAAAGGCACCACTGAGTACCCCAGTCTATAAATACCAACTGCAAAACTCCTGTCGTGAAGGTGGTAGGTGCCTTCAGGAATATGGGAAGCCCTTTCCTAGGGAGAAAAGAAATAGAAGAGCAAGGAATTTTGGAAAGATAGGTAAAACAGAGGGGAAGAATGCACAGTGACAAAGCCTGGCCCGGCCAGCTGGTGAGAAATAGTCATTTTGATTGCTGCAGTAGCCAAGTCATGATTTTCAGGAGCATTATGAATAGCAGTTTGGTGTATAAGTTTGCAGGTGGGGGTTCACCTGATTCCATTTTTCCCCTTGGAGGTTTTCAGGCTGTGGCCGGACAAAGCCCCAAGCAGCCTGCTGCAGATGGCAGGCGTGATGGGGGGCCCTCCAGCCAGGGTGGCTCTGTGGCATTGGTTGGCATCTGGAGAGAGGGCAAAAGCACAAGGCCAAACAGAACTATTAGGAGTGACATGGCAAATTTGTTCTAATGTAATCTGGGCTTAATCACTGGTGTTGACCCTGCTGAAGGTTTCCAGGTCCAGCAAGGGGGCTGATCTAGGTAAATGTATTTATTTTTCTGCTTTTCATTTCCTGTGGATGTTCATACTGGTGTAGCTTAAAAGCATGTAGCAAGGAAGAAACAAAATAAGGGGGACAAATTAATTGACTGCTGCCAGATTAATTATTCCATGGTATTTTCAACTTGTATTTTTAAACCTACAACTTTGAATGGGAATGTTCAAGATCATCTTTGCAATGACGGTCTTTCCATCAATTTAAAGTCATTCAGCTTTACAAGAAGCAATTATGCTCCACACTAACAAATGAAAAGACATGGCAACATCAGAAGAACTGATTATTCAAGCAATCTTTCTTACATAAAATAGCTAGCTAATCTCTCAGCTTCAGTCCTTGAGTGCTATTGCAAATATCATCCTGAAAGACAACTTCATTCTCGGTATACTGGCAGCCTGCTTCTCATCCCTGATTGCGCTCTCTGTTGTTGCACTGATGGGTTTGGGGTTAAGAAATTATTTTGGCTTTTGTCTCTTGGCTCTTCTTGCATTCATTGCTGTTTCTATCCTCTTCTTCTGGACCAGTGAAAGCAAGACTCGGGGAATTGGGGTTTGTGTCCTGCTTGGAAAAATAAGGAAATTTCTGGACTTGCTGCTTTGACCATCGTCCTTGACACCATCAAGTCTGAGGTTCTGGAGGAATCTGAATGTTTGTGGGTTCTGTTGCCAGAGACCGGGGGGGCGTCCATTTGCATGTTTCTTGGTTTGTGGGCATAGAGGTGCTTAATGTATCCTGGTCACAAAACTGAGAAAGGAGATGAGGGAATTTGCTAAAATATAGGAAGTTTCTTTAAAAAAATAAGCAAACAAAACCAAAACAAGCCAAAACCCGAAACAAAAGCAAACAAACAACAACAAAAAAAAACACCCTGAAAAAAAACCCAAGCATGACACCAACACCAATTCTCAGTTTAAATTTTCATAATTTTGCAAGTCACTAACTAGTGCAGCGTTACACTTGAAATCTTAGCAAAAGGAAATGAATCTTATTTGCAAAGCTAAGAGTGTACGGTTAGTATAATTGAAATCTTAACTCTCTAATTAAATGGTTATTATTAGTCCAGCTCTACTTATTTCAGAAAAATCCCACTACAGAAGAAATGTCACCAGTGAGTTAAGTGGTGCTAAATATGTATTCCCTAACCTGTGTGTGCCTTTCTCTGCTCACCCTTTGCTTGCTCCCTGGGAAAAAGTGGGATGGTACAGGGGTAAATTTTTTTGGCTTTCTTTTTTTCTTCATTCTTGGCTTCCCTGCAGGTGTGACTGGCTTTTTATACTGTACATCAAAGTCTGCCCAGAAATTGAGACGTGACCAGAAGAAGCAGAGGTTCAATTCAAATTCAACCAAACAGACCAATTTTGCAGGTGGAAATTTCTGTCTTGTAGGGGCTTTTAGCTTTGTTAGCCATACCAACCCTTCTGTAAATTCAAAGGACCTCTTCTCCAATAAAAATATTTTTGCTTCTGCTTCTGACTGCTCTTAATATTAAAAACAACAAGGACAAAAAAGCAGTGAATCATTAGTGTCCTGTGCTGCCTTCAGGAGGAGCATGATGCTGCTGGTGGCATTTATTCTTTCTTGCTGGAGAAGCAGGAGGTGGAGGTTGGTGGTGTCTTCCACTGGGCTCTAGGACCCACTTGGGATAATAAATATATTTCTGTTTTCTAGCATGCTTTTTACATGGTTTTTCTTAGATTTGGCATTCTGGCATTCTGTATCCATACTTAAGGTATGTAGAGCATCTTAAACGTATCAGGTACTTGTTCCTTATTCTCTCAGCTACCATTAAAACTAATTTCATTGAGGTCTGCATTTCTTTAGCTGTTAGTGAGATATTTATGGGGTTTATGCAGTGTTCCCTGTGGGGTGTCCAGTACCATCCTGTGCCCCCTCTCCTAGCTTCCCATGTCTGCACCCCTCTGTGCGGCATCCTGCGCCCCTGCTTGGAAGTCTGCTGCTGTATCATACCGTGCCACTATTCCGCTGTACCACCTGATCTCACTGGGATCATCAATATTTCATTCTCTGCAGAATACCTGCCTGTTACTACTCTCTGTACAAGCATTACAGTTGTGTACAATGATAAGCCTCCTGGTCGATGGAAAAATTGGCTGGTTCAGCTAAACAAGCTGCAGCAAAGCCCCAGGCAGGTGCAGCCAGAGCCTGGCCCTCGGCAGAGTTGGTGCTTCAACGCGTACCGACTCATCAGGTTATTTGTTGGTTTTGTTCCCCCTCTGTCCCATAACAGTTCATGACTTTATATTTTCATTTTCATTATTGCAGAACATTAGGTTGATGTTTATAGGGAACTTATGAAAAAGGCTTTGAAGATATTTTTTCCTGATGTTCAAGTTAATGGAGAGACTCTTGCTGTGCCTGCAAAGTGAGGGTTGCTGTCTCTGCCCTGTCAGTTGCTTTGTGTTTCCCAGCGTTGAATTTAAACTGACATCTTAAAAGTATTTTTCTCTGAGAAGCAGTCACTTCTGATGTCAGAAAGTTCAGTCTCTACAGCCACAAGCCATCAAGGTGATTGCCCAATCAACATGGAAATAATTGGGATTTTCCGTTCTTTCTGCCTGTGAAGGAACAGCAGAAGAGCCAAAGGATCATCAGATCACAGCCACTGCTCAGGGAGCCGTGCTGACATGTCTCTGCCATGCTACCTGGAATTGGGCATGGCGTTGCAACTCACTGGGGTTGTGCTGATACCATTAGCTCACTTTCTTCTGTAGCTTTGAGATTTCTTTGACATTCAGCACTGTCCCTACTCTGTCATTCCTTTATAATCAGCACCATATCGTTAAAACTTTTCCCTAGAAAGTTGTGTAGTACCTGTTTATCTGTAGCCTGTTGTAGCAATAAGCTGCTTTTCAAAATTCCTGATCATCATTTGGATGTTTGGTGGTTTACCAAACTTTGTCTAAAAATATGCCTCTATTTGACCTTTGTCTGCTTTACTGTTTTTATATACCCCTTTAGTGGGATTTGTAAAGGACTGTTCTTCTCTCTTTACAAATGTTACCATATGATGACCTCCTTTGAAATTAGAAAATTTTATGGCGTTCACTCCTAGAGGAAGCATTACCCTGAAATGTGCTTTTCAGAGTTCCCTTGTTCCTGCTCTTAGCTCTTCCCTGTGATCATTTGAATTTTCCAAACCAGAAGCTTGGCTCCGGTTTGCTTAAGGGCTGCTGCCTTGCCTCGGCAAGGATTGACCTGCTCCAGGAGTATGCTCGGGTCCTCTTTGCTCTGAATCACTTCCAGAACTGTTTGTTCATCCATGTTTTGAGCATTTCAGAGGCTTTTACTCTGGTGCTTCAGCCAGAAACACAGAAAACAGCCCAAATTGCACATCAGCCCTAAATTCTGTCCGCAGGCTCCTCTCCCTCCATGTACTGTTGATACCTGGGTGGACTGCAGCGACAAATGCAGCATTTCTCAAGTGTGGTGTATCCTGAAGGATGCAGAAGATTGTCCTAGTTTAAGGTGGTGGTTTTCTGAGGCTCATCTGTTTAGGATATGTTGAAGGAAATTCATAATTCTAGATAAAATTAAGGGGGAGGAAGGAGTGGTTTCACATTTTGTAATGTAAACATTTAAAACTGATTCAGCCTGCTGGGAAGCACTGCATTAAATTGCATGACTTTGTAAAAGAAAAGAACATCCGTTTTACTCAAGTCCACAGTATGAAAGATTAGGACTTAAGAGACATTTTTCGCCCGCTTTGAAAGTAAATGTATTTTAAATTTAATTCTGCAGTGCAGCTGTTGCTTTCTGTCTCTGGAAAGCCTTTCTCATGCTTTGAGCGATGTAAAGATGTGGGCTGGGTGCTAATCCAGTTTAAGATGCCGAACTTCCTTTCTGCTCATGGGAAGTTTTCCTGCCGTCACCTTCTAGATAAATGTAGGGCTGTCTTCTAACGCACCACTGGTTTAGGGAGATCTGTTGGAGATTCATAATCTCAGAATTACTTGTGCAGTGAAAAGTATGAATGTGAAGGTTACATATTATTTTAAAATATCAATGTAAGAATGCATGGAATTGGCTAGTTTCTTTTTCTTCTCTATTATAAATATCTAGTAGTGCCTACATTAAAAAAAAAAAAAAAAAAAAAAAAGGCCAAAACAAATTAGGACCTGTGAAAGAGGCGGCTTATGGCACTGATGGTGCTGCTGGAGCACCCTGAGGGTGGTGGTGACAGGGCAGCCAGGAGCTGTGGCAAGATGCTCCTGTTAGCTTCTTGTCACGGGTGGGTATTTGTTGGAGTTACTGCTTTAGCTACCATTTACTTGGGACCGGAAAATCATCCTGCAGAATAGATTAATCTGAAGGTGCTGCTGAGTTAAGTATGGCCAAATTCTGGGGAGTCTGCATTTCCTGAGTTTTGTTAACCACACATTGACCACAGGAGGAATTGCCCAGGGCATGCAACACCAAGTATCAGCACTGGGAGAGTTTAGATGGAATAGCTGCAGGATTTTGCTGTCTCATCGCCCCTGTTGTCCTCATCCGATCTGCCCCAGGGATTTCCCTCTCACAGTTCTTACTGCTCTCCTTTGAGGAAAATGTCTTTTTGAGGAAAGCCCGTAGTAGAACCTCTTCCTTTCCTAGTCCTTTTTCCTCGGAGAGCGTATTTTGCAGATTGAGTTTGCTGATCTTGAGCTCATTAATGCTGTCATACCATTCTGAATACATCAGCTGTGCCCATAATAGGCAGTCTGAAGCCATCCTCTATTCTCTAGAAGTTATCTTCCTTTATTAAACTGTTATTTTCATACAGCCAGCGCTGCAGTTTGAGCGCTTTTCCAATAGTAGCTTGTATTTTGTGACTTATTAAGGTTTATCCAAGTCACAGATTCCCAGTGGATATTCTGAGCTTGTTTCTTATTTAAAAACATCATCTAAATTCAAATCAGGAATTAGCACAGTTCTGCAAATGACATTCACCCCTCTGCAGAAGGACCAGCATTAATCCAATGCACTGCAGCAACGGTATTTCAGACCTTGTTTGAGGGCTTTAGTGGGGCTTAAACGAGCCTTAGGCAAAGCACAGACCTCTGCAATAGTTAGGTGGGACTGAGGCTGCCCACTTTGTGCACAGGGTTTGAACATGTGTCAGAGGGGCTGTATTAGGACGTGGGTTCCTGTTATAGCCAGGGGAGAAGACAAGGCGCTCCACAAAACCTTCCTGCATCACTTGGTACTGGAGTTAGTAGCTGCAGACAAAATCTTTGTATAATGCTGTTTCTGCAGCCCTACTGCTGGAATCCCTGCCTTTGCTGGGAGAAGGATCAGGTCCCTGTTTCACAGCTCCAAGGGAACTGGCATAGTGCTGGCAGAAATGGGAGGATATTTAGGTTGGGTCTTTCAGTTTTTTACTGGAATTCAGTTCGGTTTTATCTGGTTCCTGTAGGGCTTTCTGGAAACCCCCTCTGTAATATATTAAGATGTGGGGGTTATTTTGCCTCCCTGTTGGCTGTCATCAGCAGTTTGTGTTGTTTAGAGTTCCCACAAAACCTGTTGGTGCTGAGCACAGTTGAGTGGGTTGGAGAGCATCCATCCACCCCTGCCATTCCTCTGTAGGGTAGAGTGTGCCCTTGGCATAGACATTGTGAAGTAGAAGAGGGGCTCAGTAGAAGAGGAAGTTGATATACTCACTTCTCCAACATCCCACTGCTCAGAAAAATATAAACCTAAACCAGATGTGTCATTAAATCATTTTGGATCATTGCAAACATAGCAGGAGTTCAGTACCAGCATCCATAGCTTCAAGCCACCTCCGCAAAGTGCTCTGTATCTCTGTCATAAAATTTGGATGAACGACACTGGGTAAACTGTTTTAGTGTTACCTGGTAGCCACCTACCTTTTAAAGTTGAGATTTACTGGGGAGAGACAGAAATGCATTTCAGTGCATTGTGAGAGCTTGCCAGAAGGCTGATGTGGTTTCTTGGTCCTTGCAAAGCTGCTGCCTAACATGGGCAAATTTCTCCCTTTAATGCAGAGACCAGGCAAAGGAAGCTGTCTGGTACCTGAGATTAAAGTATATGATTGCTTAATCACTGCTTAGTTAGTGATAATGAGCAAGTGTTTTGCAAAATGAGCTCTTAAAATGAATCTCTAAACACAGATCTGGGTGCTGCACTGCTGCAGTAGTGTGCAAAGTCTAGCTGTGCTGTTCTCAAGAAAGGCTCACCGGCTGGGTGTTCGATCACGGCCAGGTGTTGGTGGCAAACCTGCTGGCCAAATTACCAAGCAACGTGTGTACCGAGGTCGGGGGAGGATGTCGTTCCAAGGGTTTCTTAACTGTTGTTTCTTGTGTGTCACTGAGCTTTTCCAGTATGGATACTGTTCCCTTTAATTGTTTGGCTTCTGAGAATGGCTTGACAGAAGAGCAGTCAAACAATCTTGTTTTCCTTTGTTAGCTATTTTTATTTTACCTGGATCGTTACTTATCAAAGAGCACTGCTATCACTTGAAATAAACATGTTTAAACATTAATAAGTAGTGTAAGAGATGCTCTTTTTGATGCTGTGTGGGAAAACATTGACTGATTCTTGGAGAAGAAAAAAAGTAGCGCAAATGTGTTTTACCTTGTGTGTTTTGATACCCTTCAATAATTACTTTGTGAGTGGGAAAGCAAAGAAGGGAAATTGCTGCGATCAACTGCCCAGAATGTTGCCTTGACAAAAGCCCAACTGAGCCAACGAAATGTGAGCTGATTCCCAACAGCAGCTAAGAAAAGTTTGCGAGGTTGCACCTGGGTCTGCCTTGTGCCTGCCCAAAGGTACATTGAAGGCTGCCGGGAGCCTGGGGACACTGAAAGAGTGCCCCGGACCTCTCCGGTGGTGATTAGTGCTATGTTAAGACAATTAAGGGCACATTTCTTCGTCTATTACAATTTCAACTGTGTTGAAACCCTCAGAATCAGAACCTAACAATGCTATTCAACATAACAATTTGCAGATCATCCAAATTTCTTCGAAACTGACTTTTGAAAGGAAGACATTCCATTTTTATATATCTGAGCATGTCACAGTACGTATCATGCTGCTCCCTATCCATGTGAGATGCTGGGTTCATCACTTCACATAGAAAGTCAGTCCAGAAGGGACTGTTGAATCATCTTTGTCCTTGCTCCAGCGTTTTGTGAGCCACTGTGTTTTCACCAGCTCATCTCAGCACGGAGCATGCTGCATCTGACTTCACTTCCCTGTGCAGGAAGATGTCCAGGCTTCACGTGGCATCTCCAAGAAATTAAATGGTTGCTGCTCTATTTGATAGCCTGTTCGACAGTTTAATGAGTCATAGTATAAAAATACTTCCCTAGTTGGCTCTTCCTTGCCTAGAGCTTCCAGCTAGTGATTACTTTTATTCCTTATTGCAGAGATAACAAAGCCTTTTTTTTGCACTGTGTTTTCTTTTGTGAGGGGGGTTTTACGCTATAATTAACTTACCTCTCAGTCTTCTTTAGACAAGCTGAACAGAGTGAGCTCCACGTTTCTCATTGCAAGACATTTTTTCTCACATCCAGTAGTTTTTACAGCTGTCTCCTGTATCCTTTCCAGTTTTTCAGCATCATTTTGCCAAGGTTGACCCCAAAGCTGTTCCAGGATCAGTTTCATCAACTGCAATGTATGGGGTGTGTGTGAAATTGCCTCCTGGCTTGCACGTGTTGCATTTCCATTTTACATGGACATGGATTAATTGGAATATCCCGTGACATGGGGAAGGTATTCTCTGGTCTCCTGAAAATTTTTATAGAGGCATTTTGAAGAACTGCTGCAGCCAGTTCTGTAGGTACCTCTGCGGTTCTTGTGGTGCCTGATAGTTTTCTCTTTTCATTGCTATTAAGAGTTTTACAGTGCAGAGCTGTTTTTGGAGAAGGATGAGTTACTAATTTAATAAATGCAGGTATTCCCAATGCTTGCTTATTTGCTGGTTTTCTGGTTTGGCAGCTAAACTAAAGTTCAATTAAGTGTCTCTAACCTTGCTGCAGGGAAAGCTGGGGAACTGTTTGTTATTTTAAATCTCTTTTCAATTGTCAAATTCAATTAAGGGAGAGATTATTCTTTCATTGGAAAAGGGCAGCAACTGTAGAAAACCCAGCAACCTGAGCTGTTCCAGGACCTGGTGCGGGATTTCATACTTTCATCACAGACTCATCTTCAGAGGTTTTGGCAGTAACTACAAATAGGTATTTGCTTATCATAACATACGGGGAGTTGCACATGCATGTTTTCATGCTTTGTGGCCAAGCTGTAACCCCAGAGGACAGAGCTCAGCAATATCCACTTGAGCAGTGCTGGAAACTTGCTTTTAGCCAGGTTGCAGAAACTTTTGTTTGCGCAGACTGTGTCTTGCCACAAAGCAATTGAAAGCAAAAGTGATGTTTCCAAGGAACCCAAACGTGTGGGGGGTTTCTGGGGTTGGTTTTGTTGGTGTTAATTTCACTACATCCCAGAAATAATACTTCTTGCCTTCCAGATCTCATTTGTGGTTATTTTCCTGTCTGTGGGAAGGGGAAAAAAAAGGCTACTTGTGCATTTGTACATCAGGGGACCTAATGTGTAAAGACTGAGGTGTAGTCTCATGGATCCCGTAGAAAGTACCAGACAGGTGTCGTCATGGGCTTTGTCAGTCATTGGTGCAAAACCAAGTAAAAAATGTTGCTTGAATTCATCTGGAGCCACTTCCTAAGCAGGGACTCTGGCATCTGTGATGATCTGCTGCACACCCTGTACCTGGCTTCACAGAAGGAGACTTTTTGCGTAAAATACTGTTCTCAGGCTGTCATGAATTTCTGCTATATAACCTGGTTAGGCTTCCTCACAGCCCTTTGCAGTAAAGTCTGAGCTTTTCAGTGGTCTCAGAGCAGATGCTCTTTCTTCTCTTGCTGTCTTGTCCCCTTTCCCTCTCCAGCTAATGGTAAAAGGTATTTTTAAGTACCATTACACATAAATCTGGGAGGCTGAGTGACTTAGAAGCCAGCTGGGAAGATGAATGTGTCATCACTGGAGTAAAACATAATTTGGGGAATTTTTGTGGGTTTTTTTTCAATGCTGCCATTTCTGGTGGGCCAGCAGATGGAACTACCCACGAGGCCATATTTATCCTTGAAAAACCAGCTGCTGCAAAATGCTGGGGTGAGGGTTGTGTGGTCTCCTGTGCTTTGGCGAAGTTGTTATAACAATGCCCCTCTGTTTGGCTTAGCAAACTGATACTTGTTCTTGAAGTTGTATATAATTTCTTCTGGTTTATCTAGGCCAAAGCAATTGTGAAAGGTCCAGCTGCAAGTTTGTATTTGTTCCTCTGAAGAAGATAAAAGGATCAGAGCAATTTTGGGGTGAAACATGATTCCTAAGAAAACATCTCAGTATAGGACACCTGGTGGCATCCACTGGCATTCTAGGAATTAAAGAATGTTCCCCACCAGTGTGGATGTGATGCCATACTCTGGATTTCCCATAAAAGTACAATGTGGTCATTTAAGTGAGTAGTAATAGTCCTTTAGGCATCTGTCATTGGTCCTAAGAGATTTTGGAAAGGCAATAGCCAAAATACGTGGGCATGAGAGAAGGACAAGCTGAGAAACAGCCAGAATAACTTTAAAACTTTTTGATATTTAAGATAGGTAAATGCACAATAGTGACACCAGTGGTTATACTGTGCATGTAGATGAAGAAAAATAGGATAATAATTATTTTTTGAAGCTAAACAAGGTGGCAGCAGGTGGAGTATGAAGTGCTGGGTGAAGCCAAATGTTTGCAAGCAGCCTGCTCTACAGATGTGACAGCGATCAGGAGCACCCGAGCCAGTGACAAAGGGTTTGCGGGGCAGTGGTTGCTGCACAGTGATTCTGTAAATCCTCTGTGTGCTGGGAAACCCTTTGGAAATGAATATTTAATACAGAAATAAAATGATTATATGTACGTGTAAATGCTGTATTTATCTCCCTGCAGCCCTATAAATGGCTGGTAGCTAACAGCCCAGGAGGGCTATAACAATTACAGCTTTACTGTCTTGGCTAATAAAAAATCAATTCTATTGAGATGATCTTATGCTTTTCTTAGTGGGAGATGCTGGAAGCATTACCCCTGTTTTAACTATGCATCTGCAAGGAAAAGGGGTATCTTGGAGTCCAGCTTTCCCCAAAACTGTAAACTTCTGAAAAATGCTATTTTCCTAAACCATCTTTTCCTTGGCAGCCTGTGAATACACAGTGCTCATGGGCAGCATCCTCATCCTTGGCACTACTAGACTTTTTCCCGACTGAACATCTTTGGTTTGGTTTTAGTTTTCTGTTTTGGTTTGGGTTTTTTTCTTCCAAGTGGAAAACTGCGAATCAGAAAATTTTTGCAGACTTTGTATTGGTTCTGTCAATATTTCACAAGAAAAAGTTTCTCTTTCCATGGCAGTGCAAGAGAAATGGGTAGAAACCAAGACATAAGAGTGAGCTGGAGTACAACATTATTTGTGTGTGTATAGACCCAAACCCAGCCTCTGTGTGGGAGCTGGTACTGGGGCTGGTAATGACTGAATTCTTCAGTAAATTTTTTTTATATGGACTTTCTCTATTACGTGGAGTTGTGTAGTTCTGTTTCCTAGGGGCAAGATATAATTTGTATGCTCAAAGACTGTCCTCTTTAGACAAATCAGACCTTTTTAACACGATTCCTATTAATCGGTTTTGATGCACTGCGTTAACTACAGCAGGGATAGGGACATTGTAATTGTAGAGAATTGTTCTCTAATTTGGGGAAACCAGACAACACTCAGTGCTCAGCTTCCAGTTTGAGTTTGTCATCTCTGTATTTAAAGATGGTATTTACAACCATTAATGTAATCTTGGGGTGGCTGTAATTATGTGAATAACCATGTGGGAAGGAGTCATAATGCAGTATAAAATAAAGCACCAGGGAGTGCAAATATGTTTTTATAGAAAAAATGAGAGCAGAAGGGAGATGGAGATGGGATGCCAGTGCTGCTGCATCCCAAGGCTGGCATGGATGGTTATTACAGTTTATATTGAGCACAGGGGTGGGGACTGGGTGTTGGCCTTGCCAAGCTTACTGCAGTGGTCCCCATTCCCCCAGTGGAAATCCGAGGTTTATTGCCTGTTTAAAGTGGCTGGGAAATCATTGAAGGCTTTGAGCAAGACCCACCACAGTTCATTGAGCACTGCCTCTGGGATACAATTCCCAGGTCACAGCTTTGGTCCCTAGCAGGAGCAGTCTTCCTGCCTAGCGAGATCGTCTTTTTACCTTCATTTAATTTCATTGTGGTCATTTCCTTCCCTCCGTGCTGGGCAGGAGAGTGGAGAGCCTTCTCCCAGTCCCATGCTGAAACCAAGAAGACCCAGGCCCATGGGGGAGAGAGTGAACCCTCATAGTACATTTGATACTGAGCCTGATGGAAGGGACTCTGCCAGCCATCTCTCTACTCTGTGCACATGTACGGGAGTAAATGATGCACATCAGTGCATTGGTTTCCCAGAGCTTGTGTGTATTATTCTATTTTAAAATATCTCTGGTGCTACTAAATCAATACCTCTACAATGCTGCAAGGATGCATAATGCTGGTAGAGTAACAGAGGACTTTTCTCTTTTGGACAGAAATCTGGGGTCTCAGCATCTTCATGTTCAGGGTGTTTGAGCCTTCCCTCAATCCATAGGTCCTTCTTGGCTATGGAGTCACCCTCCTGATTTTTTAAAAAGACTCTTTCCACCATCAGCTGGCTTTAAACCTGCTTGATTTGGTGCAGGTGAGTTAGAGACCCCTCCAGCCCAGTCTGACCCCTTTCCCACAGCTTAAAATGTAGAATACTGTGTTCCCATGAAAGCTATCTGCAGGGTTTATAGTACGAAGGGTTTATTCGCTGCTGCACAAACGGAGGCAGTGATCCCCTTACCGCCCTGCACCCGTGTCTTGAAATCATCTTAATATAGTGTATCATGGCACTTTAGAAACTCAAATCTCTTTTTAGCCTGACTTCCTAAGGAGACTTAATGTGCTCATGCTCCGTTTATATCTTTATCCCTCCCTTCGAGAACTTTTGAACTCGTGGGCCCAGATCAGCCAAATTTATCAGCTGAAGGTGTTGAAGGTAGTAAGGCTGCAGGGTTTTTTTTGGAGCTAGATAAAGCAGTGACACTGAAGAAAAGCGCTTCTGTGTCAGCTCACAGCTGCTGATCAGACGTGAAGTCTGCGAGAGAGGCTTACAGACAGCCAACCACACACCAGCCGTGGGAACTGCTTTTTTTGCAGAGCCCCAGCAAGGCCAGCCCCAAGGCAGGTGCAATGCTGTGGCAGCACTGGGGCTCGCAGGACTCCCCCATTCCTGCTTATGTGGAGCTTGGCCATGTGAGAGGCCATTTGGCTGTAAACAGCAAGCTGCAAGTAGTGGAGGAGACATCCCAACGGCAAGCACGCTTTGTGCAACAATACAAAAATTGGCAGCGTTTGGAAGAAACAAAGCAAAACTTGCATTCTGATTTTTTTTTTCGGAAGTGTACAGGGAGATCGTGAGGGTCATAATAGTGATATGGGTTGTTTGTGGGTTTGGTTGGGGTTTGTTTGTTTATTTGTTTGTTTTTCAAAGCTCTGTCCTTAAACAGAGTGATGGAGGATCTCAGATTTTGGCCTTTCACAATGACTTTCCTGCACTTCTGACACCAGAAAAAATGTTGAATGAAGCCAAGCCCACAGGTTCAGGCACAGGGAAAGTGATTTAAGCTGCATCTAGCCATGCATGTGTATGTATACTTACATATGTGTGCATTTACATGCATATATGTGTTAGAGGCACATGTTTTGCTGTACTTTGTATTTCAAGCCATTCTAATGGCAGAGTGAGATTAATTGTTTTTAATCTCAAGCTTGAGAATAAGCGGTAGGAGAAAACTCCTGTGGAGTCTTATCCTGGGGGGCAGGCAGGTACATTTAGGATACTCTTAACAGTAAAACTAGACCTTGCTGTGATCCAAAACCTGTGACTCTTTGCATCTTTTTCTTCCAGATACATGAGTGATTCCTTGTGGTCTCACCTGACCAAAAAAACAAAACCACACCCACTAGGTTATATCTCATGAGCTGAAAGCTTGTGTAAACTGAAGTCTCCCAGCAGCAGCATCAATGAACTAAATCCTTTTCGGGGAGCAAAAGATAATCATATGAAGAGGCTCAGTTTCCCTCTGCTGTGCATCTGTCAGCAGCCCACAGGGAGGGTGGAAAGCAGCTCTGCTGCTGTAGCCCTATGGGGAGAGATGGGGGACCAGATGGGTGCGGGATTACATCTGTGACGGCAAGAAGGGAATTGGGAACGGCTGTGCCAGCAGCTCTGTCACTGCTGGCGCACGTGCAGGTACGGGGAGGAATACCCTGCTGCAGCTGCTTTGCTTGGTCTTGGGGCCACATCCAGCCCTCCTGCACAGAGGTTTGACAGAGGCATACGCAGTTATTTAGAGGAGGAGGTGGCTGTGCTGCAGGCTGCTGAGGATGCTAAATCCATTTCTACTCACAAAATCATTGTATTTGAAACTGGAAAGTGGAATTGGAAATGATCATCTGCTAATCTCAAATAGCTTTTTTTCTTTTAACTTTTAATCTTATACTTGTGTCTTAGGTTTTAATAGGAATAAGCTCTGTTTCAAATCAGTGTTTGACGTGACAAAGATTCTGATGTTAGTGTATAATTGTAAAGGTAGTACAGAAAAAAATGCTGATTAACCTTTAAGTCGGGCTAAAACTTTTTGATCCTAATTTATAGGACGCTTTTGACAACCTCTTTATGATAACTTCTTATTGCAGTAGTCATCCAGGGGTATGTTTCATGACTAGTCCGAATGCCATTTAGGAGGAAGGCTGCAGAAAAGGTTCTTCAGCAATGACTTGATAATTTTTTTTTTCCTTTTGTTACGTGCACATCATATTGTGTTCTTGGCTTTCTAAGTCTTTTCTTCTTTGCTGCATACATCTCATTTTCAGCCTTTGCTCTTCAATCTTCTTGAAACTAATAAAAAAATTTAAAATTCCAAAGTTAGTTTTTTTCCAGAGCTTTCTGTGTGGAAAATGTTTGAAGCTAGAATTTCTGGTGCCTTGATTTTCCTGCTGTTTTCCTGGTAGCCTTTTGCTTGAATGGATGTGGGTCTTCAAATGCTCCCTTTTCCCCTACCAGCACATATGCCAGACTTTATACTTTAATAATCATGTTATTGACTCTAGGACCTTTTGGGCTAGCTTTCTTATTTTTCTCTTGCGGTTTATTATTTTTGACCTATTCACTCTGGTTAATAGCTGGTTAAATTGAGTTATATGAAATTGAGCTTGATTATTTAACATTAATTAAACTATTCCGGGTCTCCGTTCTTCAGATCTCTTGAGAAAGAATTACAATATTCCTCTTCCGATATAACCTACATTAGGAGCATCAGCTGAACTTTTTTAAACTAAGTAGAGCTCATTGCTTTCTTGAGGTGAATGTTGTGAGGGACTGATATTCATCATCTCTGATGAGAGACATGCCCCATCTTAAACACTGGGCAGTCCTTTCCCATAATAAAAGCTTGTAGATGGGATTTATTTATTTCCTTTCTTTCTTTTTTTTAGAATCGCCTTCCCAGCTAGGAATTCAGGAGTCCGCTTATATTGCGTTCAAATAATCTCACAGGTGCGTGAGACCTTTTCCACAAGTGTGATATAAATCACAGATTAGATAGTATGAGCTGCCTAAACTGATATTTTAAAATTATAGTCCATTTTATTTTAACCAGGGGCTTCAGAGCTGACTGCTAATAAATATTGACTCAGACGTACTTAATTAAGTATAAAATATAATGGTGTCCTGGATTTATTTTGAGAGGATTGAATAGTTATCATACTTAGATTTTCATCTGTTCTGTATTTAGTTTATGTACAGTCCTGTGTGGCATATTGTAGACAGTTCTTACGACATACTTCAACTCTCGTGCTATAACTTAATTACTTTTAAGTGAAAGGCCCATCTTTATTGAGTGGGGCACGCAGCTATATAATTACCTTGATGAAAGAATTAACCTATGAATAGAACTACACGATTTGGGTAGTTGGGGCCCTTTGGCTCAGGAGGGCTGTGGGTTTGCTCTTAGCAGAAAAAAAGCTTTGAAGGTCATTCTGGTGGGGGCCCAGTTTTGCGCAGTGCTTGCAAATCTGTGGTTCTGAAAGAAAATTGCAATGGTGAGTGCCTGTACTAACTAACTAGGTGTGCCCCAAGCCTTTCTGGTGGGCATAACACCACCCTCCTGGTGCTATTTCAGAGAGGAAAGTGTATCCAAACCACCACATAGCCACAGCCCCCGGACCTGGTCTGGGAAAGCTTTCCCTTGCACTGGTGGGGGTTCTCGTGCTGCCAGCCCCAGTCGGCGAGATCAGCCATCCTCCCACCTGCAGCCCTGCAAAATACGGCTTATCTGGAGAAAGAGCTGGGCACCACGTGACTGAATTTCCAGGATGCGTTGAAGCAGGTTTATCCATAGCTGTGTATAGCATGAGCTTTCTCAGTTATGTTTCTAGTACCAGTTCTTGTGCTTATTCTGCTGATGTTTCCCAAGTGTTTCCCCTAGTACTTGCATAAAATTCACTGCTTTGCAAACATTGCTGCCATAAATTCTCAGGTTAATGCATCCGAAGGAAACAAATACAAAGATTAAGTAGAGCATTTTGTACCCAGACAGATATTACAGAGATCCTCCCCTGATCTGATTCAGCCTGATTGTAAATCCGTTGTAACTCTCAATTTCCCTCCTCTGTGAGGTAGCAAACGGCTGTGTCCCATCCCAGGTTATCACGCTGGATTTATGTGAGCATAGGGGGAATGCTGTGTGTTGTCTGACTTAACCTGCAGCACAGATACATTGTTCCTAAAGTAGCACATCACTGCTAAGAAAATAAGAAAGCAATTTAAATGCATGACCAGTTGGTTTGCCAGTCAAATAAGAAATGGTTTCCAGAGGCCATGAATTATGCGCCAAGTAATTTTTAATATTAATTTTATTGGTGCTTTTCAAAGTGGCTCTAGCAGTAGAATTTTGAAAAGATTCAAAATAGTTGGAACCCATGACAATAAGCAGCTCCAAAGACTGTTACCTTCCTGAGAAAACCAATGGCAAATTAAGCTGCTACTTGCCTCAGAAGAAAATGAGGCCTTGGTCCTGTGAGCTTTGGTACTTGCTTTGCTTTGAGCACAGGAATAGTCTCATTAACCCTTATAAGACCAAACAGCAGGAATAAAGTTATGCCTATGTAACCCCCCCTCAGCATTGGACCCGATCTGTGCCTCGAGATTGTGATTTCCCAGGGAAACACTCACATAGTAAGAGGTGGACCCAGAGGTCTGAAATCAGACACAGGCTTCTGGGGTAATGTAGACAAATCACTTCACTGTTGAAGTTGAATGGGGCTTGTCCCACTTGTTTTTTCTTTGCTCTGCCTTTTCCATGTAGGCAGCAAGCCCTCCGGGGTAGGACTGCATCATATGTGCAGCAGATGTGGCTCTTGTCTGGTAGTGGTACCTGCAGTCATATAGAGATGAGCCTGGCTCTTTGACATCAATTAAGCTAAGTTCAGACAAAGCCCCTCAGAAGAGTTAAATCAGCATAATTTGTTGGCAGAACCGGGGACGTTGGTGCTAAGATGTCTGCTTCAGAAATGTATTTTTAACGATTCCCCTGCGATGCAAGCACGTAATGAAGTAAAAAGGTATTCTGAGCCAGATTTTGCAGTTACTTGAGTGTCAGTGATGTGCAGAGCCTCATGTCAACTCAAGATCTTCCCCGTCTGCACAGGCGTTGTTTTTACCAAGCATTCAGAGTTTTTCCCTGTGTGTGGAAATAGCATTGCTCATTGAATTTACTGTTGCTCTTCAGGGGCTGAGTCATCTGTGTAACTCTCCAAAGTGGGGTGCTAAGGTGCAATCTGCGCCTTATCCTGGAGGGTACAGAGGGCTCCTGGTACCCAGCACAGTGGTGGCTGGTGCTGATGCGTATGGGTTTTGGATGTTGTGTAGGGCCTGTTGGGTTTGATCCTGCCAGATGCCTCTCCTTTCTCCTTGGCTTTGGCAGTGGTGAAGTGTGTTCATTAGTCCTGCGTCTGGGATCCTGCGAAGCAAATCTGGGAAGGATGGACACCTTCCTTGGCGGAGAAATAAGTTGTCCTGCTGCTGGGTGGCTGACCTGGTCCCAGCTTCAGTCTGTGTGCACACCTGAGTGTTTTGAGGAGACTGAGACACCAATATACTAGAGCATTTAGAGATGATAGTGAGAAGACTCCTGAAGATCCTCTGTTAAATCACTGCTTGAATAAGACCTTGGAGAGATCTGGAACTGCTTCTCCCACCCCAGCTGAGCTGTGTTACTGCATAGTCTTTTGGCACAGGAGCAGTGTTGTCACTTTTTCCTCCTCCACTGCTATTTCATGAGCAGCGCCTGCATTTCTGAGGAAGAAAGCCTAAGTCCATAAGGAACTTCAGATCCTCCAAAGCAGTATTTTTGACAAATAAGCCACATCAGTTTTTTTAAAAAGACCTGGTTTATTTTGTCTGACACATGGCTGGTGTTTCTGTTGGTCTCTCTTGACATCTTTTCTGTAACTATTTTTAATCGTTACTAACAGGATGATTGCTTTCCCTTGCCAGCTGTGTTGAGCAGTTGCCTTTGTAGGAGTTGTTTCTTTAGCCTGCAGTAGCCATGAGCCCTGGGCACATGTGGGTCCAGCAAGTCCTAGTATCATGGGATGAGACCTCGGAGTCTGCTCAGCCCTGAGGTGTGTCTACACTCAGCCTTCCCTTTGTGAGCTGTCCGGGGCATTTGCCATGTGTTTCTCTTCCTTTGCCAGCTCTGTCCTTGCTTGCAGGGCACCCTCCTGCAAATCCCAGAGCAGCTCCTGCTTGCTGGGTATCTGCTGCCATAGATGGCATTCCTCTATTGGAAGGGAAAATATTCAGCAGCAAAGTAAACCATTTGCTGGTAGAAAGCTACAGCATCTGCAATCCTTGGTTGTGTTTGTCAGCGACTTTGATATCTTTGCCATAATAACAGTAATTTAAACAGGTACTGTTGAATGAAGGACGGCTAGGGACGGCTAGGGATTGTGGAATTTTACTTCTCCCTCGTGTTCACTGCAAGCTGCCACTGAGCCCCACTCTGCTGGTAATTGTAGTACTACAAGTGAGCAGCTCCTTTGAAGTCAGTGGCAGTAAATCAATGTGAAACCAGAGAAGCACTGGGACTGGCACCCAGCACGGCTCCCCAGTGGTATGCCATCATGCTGTAGGTGGTCACAGCATTTTCGTCTCCTCCTGCAGAGATTCCTACACAGCTGCTTTCCCTGACAGCCTGATTTATGCCCAGGGATTTATGGAGCTGAACAAATGATTATAGAAGAACTGTGTGCTTTATTACACTTGGACTAATTTTCCCAAGCCAGAGGGCAAATCCCCTCTTCTTTACCTGTGCTCTGGTTGTGCAGCTGTTGTTCATCCTCTTTGATAGTCTGAAACGTGCAGGTTAGGGGGCTCAAGGGGCCAAAGGAGTCATTCATCCTACTTTGGGGGTTGGGCCCAGGAGCAGAGTAGGTGTTGCTGCGGTTTGCCACCAGCTGTGACCTTGCTGGGGGATGCAGCAGGATATAACGGTCCAAATCCAGCAAAGCACAAGAGGAAGAAAGCTTTTAGAAATGAAAATTGGAGGAAGTTTTTTAAAATGTCATTTAAGTTTACTGGATGTTTGGTCTCAAAGCTCATTATGGAGGAAAACTGAACACTTACCTTCATCTCCATTAGCTACTTTGGTAGTCCAGGAACTGCATTAGTGCTGCCAGAGTTAATGAAGTGTGCGAGTTAAAAGCTTTGTGCAGTCCCTCTACTTTCTCAAGCATCACTGAGGCCTGACTTGGCCCATTCCTCAGCAGTAGGCTTGTACAGATGTTGCCAAGTGTGAGATGTGACCCACAGGAACTTCACTGGTGGTGGTGCTGAACAAGCCACAGGAGACCTGGCCGGGCTCTGGGATCCCGGCTTGAGGTTTCAGCACCCTGCAATCAAGAAATGCAGATTTCCATGTTTGAACGGAGCCCATTAAGCCTGGAGCATCGCCAGCACCGCAGAGTTGCTGTTTCCATGGAGGCAGCTGTGAAAGCAGATTTTTCCTTTTAAAGAAAGGCAGAGCATGGGACAAAACACATGTACTCCAAATGCGTGGAAGTTCTTTAACAAACTCTGGCAGAAATGCACTGGTACTGATAAATCTATGCAGAAGGCGAGTCCCCTTTAGCCACTCCAACATAAATTAATTTCCTAGAAACCAAATGCAAGCACGTTTTTGTAGAAAGCCAAGGATTACTTACGTGTACTGGGTGGCTTCTGACTTTCCTGAGGTGTCAGTATCAGGAGATGGGGTGTCACTTATCTCAGAAAGTCTTGCTTCCAGGGGAGAGAGAGAGAGAGAGAGAGGGGTGAAGAGTTGAGCCCAAAGAATTTTTATGTATTTGTGAAGCTCTCCTGTTGGGGCAAGGGAACTGCTGAGGCTGGGTTTTTGTCTAATTAACTTAGTTGTGGGTGATCAGGGTGCTAGAAGAAATAAGCAGGGTGGACCCAGCAGAGGGGACCTGCAGCAGCTGCCATGTGGCACCCAAGCAAGTTGTGCTACTGTCATTTCACCCCGTGTAAAGCACAGTCGATCAGATCTTCCTGCCTTTTAAGAGCCGCTCGGCTGGCTTTCCCCTTCAGTACTGGATCAAGTCAAAGCTACTACATTGAATCAGCTCCTTCTTGCCTGGCGTATCCTCCCTTACTCAATTTTCTATTGCATCTGTTCCCTCTGGCTCAGCCTCCCCCTTCTTTACCAGCCGCTTGTGTCGATACCTCTGTGCAGCTCCCGTCTTCCTGGAGAAACCCAATGTCATTTCTACATTCCTGCCTACCACCCTGCCCTTGCCACTTCTGCATTTCCCATTGCAGACCCCTCTCTTCCTTGCCATCCAGTTGACCAGTACGGTCTTCCTATAGGGATTGTCTGTCCCTTGCATTCTTGCTATATGCACCAGGGCTTTTACTTAAATGCTGGGAGCATCCTTCAATGTCATGGCAAATAAATATAAACTATGCAGTGGTGGCTCCCCACCACCCCAGTGAACAGTTGCATGCTGAAAATCTTCTGCAGTTTTTTTCCAGTGTTTTGTGTTGGGGGAAAAGAGCTTGGTGCTGGTTAGCACTGAAGAAAATTATACGGTGATGGTTCTGGTAAGGGGTAATGCTGTTCCTCCTGTTTTCTGATTCAGCAGGATAGGTAGCCTTTAACATAAAGAAAACCTTGCCACAGAGGTCACGTACGCTGCCAAGCGGATGCAACACAGGGCGAAGAGGAAGGCATTAGCGGGAAGCAGATGGGCAGCGCAGTATGTGGTTTGTCTGACATTTGCTGCTTTGCTATGGGAAGCTCAGAAATGAGTTACAGTAGAACTACTGCAACTACCTGCAAGCAAGAGGAAAAAACACTGAAACCATCAATATTCAGAAGAGCAGAAGAGACAAACATACTCACCTAAATGTCCATTGGAGACTCAAGCTTAAGGGCAATATGTGTGAACAGTGATGGTGCCATTACCAGCACGAAGGCGTGCAGGGAAGAGGGACTGTGAAGGCGGAAATGGGCAGCTGCCGACTTCTGGAGGAAAATGCAAACTAATGGAAATAGTTTCTTTGAGGGTCTGTTCTCTTCTTCACAGACCACAGAGACTCTTTCCAAATGAGACTTGTATGTTAAAAATTTGTTCCAAAACTGATCCAAGTGCTGCTACCTTCCTCGGAGGAGAATGTTTCATTAGGCTAATCTGGAGAATAATTTGGTCTGAATCATCTCCACGTGATTCATCCATATGAATTGCAGACTGATTGCGATTTCTGCCTGTGTACCTCCCAGCTGAAAGCAAGCTGACCTGCAGGTTTTTGCTTTGGTACATCCATAGGAAAATTTTGCTTTGCTAGCCTATCATCATTTTTACCTCATTCCAGATATTTTTAAACAAACAGAAGTGATTAACTTGAGTGGAAGGCTTAATTGACCTCCGTCAAACAAATCTCTTTCCTAGGGAAGCCTGAATTAAACTCCCATTTTTATTCTTGCAATTTTAACTGACTGGTGGCATCTCATCTGTAAAACAATGTACTCTGATTCATTAAGCCTTAGTGTCTTAGACTTTTGAAAGTTGATTTTGTAGACACAGAATGTATAACACCTGTCCTGAAACCTTCCATGTTAATAACTTATTAATGTTCTGTCCTGATTTTAGGCATCTGGTAGCGTCCTTTTACATTTGTTTTTTTTACTCTGTGTCCCTGTAACCATAACTTGTATATATTTCCTATCTAGTTCCTGCAGTGCCTGAGTTTACCCCTATATTGCCCTATTATGTATTTATTAGTTTCAGTGTGTGGTGGTGATCAGGAAAATCTCCTTTCTCTGTTACAGTGAGAATCCTTGATCTGCTACCTGTTCTGCTGAGGGCAGTTCTTTTGGTTTCATGTTATTTTTGCAGCAAACGTTGGGAGTCAAAAAGTGAGAGGGGAGTAACTTTGCTCTTGATAACCCAAGATGACAGTGAGGGTAGGGATAGACTAACAGCTGGTGATGAAGTTGTTTGCGATGAAGTTTGGAGAGTTTGGAAGATTATTTTGCCTAAGTAGGTAACATAGGAGTGGTGTGGGGAAAGGTAGGAGCTGATAGAGGTAGTCTTTCGGGAGCCAGCTGTGGCTCAGCATGGGGAGCAGGAGCATGGTAAAACTGAGAGTCCAGGAAAAATGGGTGATGTGGAAGGGCTACAGGGAGTCCCAGCTCTGCTTGGAAAGTGGAAATGGAGGAGGAAGGTACTACTGAGTTATCTTCATGCGCTCTTCAGATTTAAGTATGGTTTTAGCCAAGAGAAAAAAACACCAACCCATAGTTCCTCCTCCCCCTGTTCTGTAATTTCCTTGCTCTGATTATTACCAAGTGTGGAAGCATTTGCCCCTGCACATGTGATGGATGCCAGTGGCACTGGAAAGCTGTCACTGGAGGTGGGGAAAAGAGAAAAAGCTCTTCTTATGCTTCCTGGAGCACGTTTGCATTATCACTCTTCTGCTTTGTCCGTAACTCGTCTTTTCCTCTGAATTAGAAAACTACTTACAAGCTGGTAGGCGAGCAGTGATTTTGCATGTTAAATAGTGTGATTGCTTCATCCCAGTGAAGTTGTACTCTTTCAGGGGTGGACAGCTGAAAAATACATATATTAGTAATTAAAGTAGATTTTATGTACAAATACTGGATCAGAGATTTTTCAAGTTGGGAATTTCTGTCTTTCCTTTCCCTTTTTCTGATGAACATAAACTTTTGCTCGGTCCAGAGCAGATAATGTGCAGGTCAGCCTTTGTCCAGCTTGACAAAACATTGGCTCAGAAAATGTTGATAAAGGGGCATGGTTCACGTTTCTGAGGCTTTGGTTTCCATTGAGACCTGGGAGATAGTGGCAGCAAAAGGGAGGGAAGCAATGTCTCCTCTAGCCTGTGTTACAAAGAAAGGGAATAGGAAATATGTTTTCTCAAATGAAATCAACCATCTCCCCTGCTTTTGATTGTGCTCTCACCATATAGGGTTATTTTTCCCATCCTGCTATCAATAGAGGGAAATGGAAAAGAGTGGCTCTTTCTAGGGCCAGAGTCCTCCCACTGACGCCAACAACAGTTGAACAGGGACCCAAATGATGCTCTAGAAAGCCCGACTGTGATGACACAGCTGTACACCAGGGAAAAGATAAATGGCATTTGAAGATGACTTTCAGGGAGGTACAAAACACACAGCTGCAGGTGCCCAGCTCTGCTCTCAGCAGGTACGCAGGAACAACATTTGCCCTAATGAGTCTGATAGTGACGCTTAGGATGAAGTCTGAAGCTCTTTGAATTTTGAGTTTCCTTTGAGTTTTGAAACTCCTCACTCATAAGTCAACTCTGTAAAAGAAACAGTCATGCCACCCTAGTAAATATACGTTGGGTTTTTTTTCCTTTCTCCAGAAATACCCAGCTGCATATTTGCATTTAAAAGAAGGAATCTGTATACTGAATGAACTGAGGTTTTTAAATGGCACCATGGGTAGTTAAAGGCTGCATGGCAGCTCCACTGCAGATATAGCTTTTCTAGCCTGAGCCCCCACTAGCAGGAGAGGAGCAGCTCACATGGACTTTGCACTGATTTATTCATATCACAGCTCATATGTGGGCGATCTGAGCCTTCAGCTTTTGGCATCCTGAGCATTGGTTACGTTCAAGGACACGCCACAAGTAAGAAACACGGGAGGACAGGATGATGTTATTTCCATTTAAAATGCTCAGCCTATATGTAATAAGAAAGAATAGTTATAATAACATGGTTGATTACCATTAGAGTACTAAAAGGGAATTTTACTGGAAAAGGTATAACACAGCCCACTGCTTTGCATAGTAATTTTAAAAGCCGTTCAGGACATCTTCCTGCCTTTATCCTGAATAAGCTGGAGCTAATTTAGAAAACCAAGGTTGTCAGTACAGCTGAACTCAAAGCTGGGCACTGCACACGATTACACACACTAGGGTGGGTGCACGGGGTGCAGCCAAAGGCTGAGTCAGTGGCGTGCATAAGTTGTACAGACTACCTTACCGGGCTATACTGTAAAGATGTTATTGTCATTCATTTGTGATGTTTCAAATAATTTGAGTATCATGGCTGTCTTAAGATCATGTTTCTAAAACCTTTGTATTGCCCCGTGAAGCACACAGTAAGTAATTGCTGATGCCCACTCAGAGCACAGATGCTTTTCATATCAGCTGAAACAAAAAAATACCAGGGAATCTATTGTATCATATGTCCAAAACTGGAGGAAAACCCAAAGTTTACATCTGGGTGTGTTAATTTAAACTTAAATAGCTTTTGAGTTTTATGTGATTCTGCACTTAAGAATAAAAGTAAAATGATGGAAATGAAATGCAAGGTGTTCTAGGACAACATATTTAATTTGTCCAGAAACAATAATTTTGTTTGGATTAAAAAAAAAAAAAAATTCCATTAGTGTGTGAACTCCTGCACACTTAATTCTGTCTCAGCCAGGAAACTTTGCCTCTGGCCTCCACCACCCAGCATAGCTGCGCATGTTTCCTTAATGCCTTTTTTTGCAGTCACTTTCCCAGCTCATCCTTTGATTTCCCCGTTGTATCAGCAGCTTTGTTGGAGTCATTCCAAAACGAAGTGGGGAATGAATGAATTAATGAATCTCCCTGCCTCTGGAAACAGTGGTGAATGCAATCACGGTCAGAGTGCAGTGATGTCCATCCTCTTTTTTTTAATTATTGTTTTCTATTTCAAGGTGTATTTCTGCTGCTGAGACTCCAAGAAGGACCTGCAATCCCAGATCCAAATATGCTATATTTCTGTTTTCCTGGGATATAAACAGAGGGTTCAGGACCTGGTGGGCTGCTGTCACTGTTTCACTGAGTAGGATGGGAGCCATGAACCATTGATTCCCGAGAGGTGATGGCAAAGTTCTTCACATCTGTGTAGGCTCAGCATCGCCCTCTGGTAAATAACATTTCTCAGAAAACACTTGGAGAAGATCTTGCCTTCTCTCACAGACTCCTTGTTACAATGGCATTTTCTCAACAAAACGGCCTCCTTCAGAGCTGCGTGCAGGATCAGTCTGTCTGGGCTGTGGAGGGATGATGCCATGTTGTATAGGCAGGAGCATTTCTTCTAGGCGAGAAGTGGCATTTTGATGTAACTGTCTGAAAGTCTGGAATCGGAACCAGGTCATACACAGTTTCTCTTGGTGTTTCTGGGAGCATCTTAGCTGGTCACTTAGTCACCTGGCAACCTTCTTTCCTTGCTTTTTCAAAAGGTTGGAAGTGTGCTTTTGGACCATTTCAGATGAAACCTCTCATCTGGAGAGGCAAAATATATCCTTCCCAGAATCAGTGTATGGATGGGCCCAGCAAAATGCAGTGATTCACATGTGTACATCCTTCTTCCAAGGAAGGAATCTGAGCTGCTTTCTGTTGCAACATCATCTCATGGGAGGTGGTGGCCATCCAAGATGCAGTAACCTCTCTAGTTGCTCAAAACCTACCATTTCTATCCAAAACCATTTCTATCTTTGTCATTTAAGATGGAAAACAATGAAAAATTCACAGTAGTGTTAATCTTCCTGGATTTGTACTGGTTGCCTGGAGATAAAAATGTGTGGGTTTTTCATTCAGTTTATATTATGGGTTTTGTTTGTTTTTCTCTGGCTGCTCTCAAAACTTTCACATCTGTTTTGAGATACAGCATAAAGGGTCTCTGTTTCTCCCTACAATCTTTATCTCCCAGTTAAACAGTGAACAGGTGAGACCCGGCGCTTCCAAACTGATGTCTGGAGATGGCAAAATACAAAGTCTGCATGGCAAGGTCACTGAGCTCTGAGAAAAATCAGTGTTGAGGAATTACTTGGTTGCAGTTATGGATCATCCCTAACAATCAAAAGGAAGCAGGACTGAGCAGGTGTCCCTTGGTAAACATTCAGTGTTCTTTATAAAGAGCTTATGGTAAACTTTCTGAAGGAGGCAATAAATAGTAAGCTCTAGCAAAGCCTTCAAGGGACCAGTTCTTGTTTTTAATATGGAAACAGAGCATTGCATGACAGCAACTCAGTAGATAATAGGATAAGAATTGACTTTCAAAACAGTTTTTCAGCACAATGCAGAAAAGGAAACAAGAGAAAATTTTCACAATGAGAAAAGGACAAGAAAATATGTAAGGAATAATAATTTTAAGTAGAACCTACACATTTGCAATTTGTTGCAGACTACAGAAATATTTTTCCTTCAGTTATGTAAGAGTGATACAGAGCAAAACCTGATACCAAGGTAGGATATGGATAGCGATAACAGCAGGTGTGATTTTCATCTTCCAGGCACTTGCTGTAGATATGTTAATCTATAGACATGTTCATTTGCATTTTGAAGATATTTTGACATATCAAATCTGATATTTTTTTTTTCTTGGTAAACACTTACAGGTCAGAAGATGTGTTTCATCCTAAAGAATATTCTTATCAGAGGCTTTGCATTAATAATGCATTAGGAAGCATTTGTTTCTGTTGATCATTCATTGGAAAGCAATCTTTATTACAAATGTTATGGTAACACAGCAATTCCTGAGAGCTAGCACAGCCTGTACAGTTTTAGAAGTCAAATAAGAAATGAATTAATATTACTATAGAAAAAAAAAATCAGCATGTGGAATGCAAACATACCAGTGAGGATTTATGGTAGGAGACTGGCTCCAGAGCCCTCGTCTTGTGAATGTGTCTCAGTGGCACATGATGCTGTTGCAGGCATGTGTCCCCCTCCAGTCCTGTTTGTGCTCGTCACCGCCTGCCCTGTGGCATTCACTGGGTGCTGTAAAATAACCCATGGTGGGGCAGGCATCCCCCTAAAGCCCCTCCTCGATGCAGTTTTGGTACGTTCGTGGATGACACTGGCACAAGATAAATTGTTTTGAGACCTAGAAAGCATTTTGTATCCTTTTTGTTAAAGCTGTTTTTTTTTACAAATTATCAGGATGCATCAATAGCAAATATGGGTACTTGTGAGGAACAGTATGGTCTTGTGGTTGTTCTTTCGTAGGAACTGTAAAAAAAGCTGTACCACTGCCTACTGCAGTTTGGTCATTGGTATGTTTGTAATGTCAGCTTTGCAACTACCATCAAGCGTTGGGGAGGAAACTCTGGTTTTGAAAGGGTTAAAACTAATGCTTCACATGCAAAACAAAACCAAGGCATTTTAATGTCCCCTTTGTTGAGCTACAAGTCAGTGCCAATCTGTTTATTTTGCAGAGACTCTGCCAGCACTGAGAGTGTGGCCCAAAATGCAAAGGAGGTGTCACTTGGTCCATAGGATTGATCAGAGCAATTTTCTAGGTGCTTTTCAGGCACTTTGCTCAGTCCTTTCTCTTGACAGATGCAGGATTTCATATCTTTGCAGTTCTTGTCCTACAGTCACCCCAACCTATAAGAACGTTGATATTTACTAATACTAATATTAATAATTAAGTAATATTGTTTCACAACTCTGGTTTTAATAATTCCTGCAGGCTCTCCTGATCTCTGCCCACTCTGTCTTCTCTACTGATACAGCATCAGTTTCGTCTTGATCGTATTTCCTTTTACTGATTGTTTTTATGTTTTGAATTAGGGAAAAACAGTAGCTGTTTCAGACATAGAGTACCTACTTCCTTTATCATAGAACTCTATTTTAAAATGTTAATAATAATATCGACTCTGAAAAATTGTTACAGCCACTTTGAAGTTTCAGAAATAGCTTGAGATCTGGGGTGTCTCATTTAATATATACTTTATTTAGTACCCCCTCCCTCTAGGTGTCCAGCATTTCCTACAAGGTTAATACCATTAATTATCTCAAGCTGAGCACCCAGAGGACTGTTTGGTTCTGCAAATCTGTAATGTTTTCATTTGCTAGGGATAGAAATTATTAGAGTTACCTCCAGGGTTGGTGGGGTTTGGGTTTTTTTTCTCCCCTCTTTAATCTGCCCAGAGCGGTTGCAGACTAATTCACTAGAAACCTCTGTCTGTACATAGCTATATATGTGTGTAAGATAATGGGGAGTGACTGGCTACAATACATGCGTTTAAAACACTCAACTGAAAATTACTAAGCATTAAAATCCACTGGGAATCACAAGACTTCTAAATTAGGCAAGCAAATGTCAGTCAGTGTGTGGAAATGAGTCCTTGTACAAGAGTGGCTTTCAATAAGAAGAAAGAGTATTGTTCCCTGGAGTACATGAATCCTAGTTTGGGCACTCTGTACCAGCTTTTACTATTTCTCTGGAAGCATGCATTGCCTTTTGTTATTGTTTTTTTCCTGTCTTTTGTTCCGTTGTGCATTTCTATTAGACATGTCTCATGGACCAGCTATCAAGAGACACCCTGCTGCGCTGTGACGAATGAAGGCGTTTTCAACCATAAACAAGGTATTGTGGGATTGAAAAGAAATGTGGACAATGACAAGTCCTGGACAGCTTGTAATTGTTTAAATGTATTTTTATTATATTGTGCAGTGACACAGGAACTCTGAAAAATTGGCTGATTTGACCTAAAGTTGAAATGAGCAGAATGCCGTAGGGTAAATGAGGGGCCTTGGGAAAGATGGCATTTTTGTACTTGTCACATGTGATCTACTCCATCAGTATATATTTTTTCCATGATTAAAGCGTGTATTTTAATAGTGTTGAAATGACTTTTGAGTCCCATCTCAAAAAAATATAAGGCACCTTGAAAATCTATGGGAATAAGTTGAGTCCTATTGACAGTCAAGCTTTTTTGTTCCTAAAACTCATGTGGGCATGCATGGGAAATGGTGTTTCTGTACTTTATTTGAATTAAAAAGAGAGAGTTAGTCTGGAAAAACACTGTGGTCGCAGGTGATTAATTTTTCAGCAGTGACACAACTTACATGCAGAAGAGCTTAGCAGGATGGTAGAAGACTCAAAATTTGGGCTGTGTGAGCTGACTTAGCTCATTTGGGATTTCTAGATCCTTTTTGTTGCTGCCAGAAAGTCAGTGTTTACAGTCATCATCTTGATTCATTAGTAGGGATGTCAGAACATTTTCCAAGGGTTTATTTTATTGTTCCCAAATTGAAATGCTCAAATCATAATTGAGGTGAGCAGGAGGTTAAAAAGGGACCTCAGGAAACGGGGTCTTTAATTAGATAAACCAACCTGGTATTATCTTGCATGGGGCGTTGTCCATCCAACCTTTCCATTAACTTCGCTGGTTTCTCATGCAGTCCATTCTGCCTTTCCAGGTATTGCCTCTTGTTTCATCTCCTGAAAAACAGGGTAGTGTTCATTGTATTCAGTTAAAAATAGAAAAATAAAGGTAAAAATCTTCTAAAGAAATAAAGTATGCCTGCAATCGAGGCACACTTTTCACACTTTTCCTTTTTTTTTTTTTTTTTTTTTTTTTTTTTCTCCCAAAGGAAACTCATGCTCTGATTGCAGCCAGCAGCAGAGGGTCCCCACCGAGAAGGTTAGAACTATCCTTAAAGCAAACAAAAAGTAAAGGAAAAACTGTCATCATTGCTATTCCTTATTTGAAAAAAATAAGGATTTTCCTCATTTTTATAGCTGTATAGATACACAGATATGTGTTGGTCTCCTCCTGCTTGCCTCAGTGGCAGGGAATTGCACCAATGTGAGCTGAAGTAGAACCAACGTCATTTTTACTTCTCACGGAGTATTTCTTAGCGATTTATGCTGCCATCAGTCTGTACCAGACATCTGCTTTCTCCTTGAGATTGAGTATCAGCCCAGCTCACATTTATCTGGAGTACTGGCTATACAAGCTGGCTTGACACATTAATTTAATTTGTGCTTCTCAATTCATACTCTTTCATTTACGATCAAATATTGGGAAAGGTTACAATTAATCAGAGTGCCAGAACAGAAGCTGGCAAAGCTAATGATGTATTACTGTATTTTGGTTGCTCTGGAGGGGAATAATTGAGGTCCTTGTGCTACAGAAAACTATTATTAGTAAGTAAAAATTATCAAAGGAAAGAGGACCACACCCGTCTCCTGTTTCACAGTCTAACAGTTTTCTTAAGTGTTAAGTTCTTAAAACTGAAGCATTTGATTAACCTTCCTGGCTTTAATCAGTTTTTTTTGGCTGTGTGGCTGTGTTGGGGGAAAATGCGCGTTTTCCTGGGGCATTGTGGGGTTTGAGCCCTCACTGCTGCCCCTCACTCTGGGCTTTCAGACGATACTACTCAGTGTGCATGAAGGCAATTTTCAGATGCTAACAGCATGCTCATCCCTGAGGGAAAAGGGCTCTGCAGCTGCATGCTCAGCAGAGGAACCACAGGGATTCCCTGCAGAAAAAATACAGGCTGACTGTCTTAACGTGGTGTGCACTTCCTAATTGAAAATGAACTAATTGCTGGTTGTTTAAAAAGCAAATGTGTTGCTGGGCTGAAGCAGACAGTAAACACAGACCCCTCCTGAGGCAATATATACAGCACAGTCATGTGCTTGAGCAGCAGCAAGGTGGGCATAAGGAATACTTGTGTAATTCCCAGGGTGTCTCAGGGTTATTCTGCTACTGGACACAGATGATTTCCTTGGGTTAGTGGGACACGGCACCTGGCTGCTGAAATTCTGTAATTAAAAAAAAAAAAAAAAAAAGGGTTATGTAGCTATTGTGCACAATGATTAAAATCTCCATTTTTAAGTAAAAATATCCATCTCACTTTGTTACTCTAGTTACTAAATTCATGAGGTTATTTTATATTTTTATGTATGGCAGAATTGCAGACCTTTGCTCTGTCTCAGTCTGTGAAGTCACCTGGGATGGCAAGTGCCGTTGTCAGTGCTGAGTGAATGTCCCTGGGACTCTTTGGTAGTTCTCAAGATTAAAATACAAAAAAAAAAAAAATTAGGGAAGTTGGAAAGACCTAATCTAAAAGAATAGCTACTGGGCGGGGAAGAAGAAAGTTGCTCTGACTTTTTCATTGGGAACAGACTGGCATTCTTAAGTCAGGCAGAGTTGAGGAGACTTCTCAATTAGTGGGCTGACTGGACTCCTCTTACTTAGGCTATGATAAAAGATCCAGAATACAAGTAATATAAAATAGGATTTTCTCCTTTTACTCCCAACTGCCTCAGGTTTTACATGCTGTTAAATGCAAAAATTTGTTATTGTGGCTATTTACATAAATCTGGACTCGCAGCTTCTCAGTTTGTATACAGGAGAGGGACAACCCACCAAAACCCCAGGATGGGGCCAAGTGTATGAGACTGAACCAATGGAGCAACCTCCCACCTCTGAACGTGACCTCAGGGGTGTGAGCTGAGCAAGGCTTAAACTTTTTGTGGGAAGGCTGTTGCTGGAAATCCTGCCCTGAGCACAGACGCCTTCTGTGGACCTGAATGGACTTTCATGGCATCCAAAAGCTGCCACCCTCTTGCTCCAGGGTAGGGCTATGGGATACTTCTTGATGGAAAAATACCTTCATTTGTGGCTGGAAGGCAGCACGATGATGGTGCAGTAGCTGACAGTGATTTGCTTGGCTGGTCCATCTTGCAGACCTTGGACAGGCAGTGTCTCAGACATAGGGAATTTTCTCCACACATGGAGACCTGATCTGTCACTGAAGATCATGTGTGAAGTTTGGATCAGTCCAGGAGTCCATGGCACTGTGATGCTCAGTGAATTATTTCTGAGCATAGAAAGGAGCGAAGTGAAAAGGAGCCAAGTCTGGCATAGATTTAACAGGCAGGGTGTGCTGATTAGCATGTAATTTGATTTGTTAGGCACTACAGTAAACAGCATTAAGTGCAAAATGCAGTGATTGCTCCTGATAGCACCCTTTCAGCATTACCTCGGTTCCTGCAGCAGTTGGATGGAGCTGTGTTATGACAGGCACCAGCAGAGCTGGCAGCATTCCTGTCCTGGGCAGAAGCTTGGGTAACAAATACTGCCATTTGAAATGGGTTTGGATAGCCGTGTCTGCAGAGCACAGCTCACACCTTTCTCCCGCTGTCCCTTACTCCTCCCCCATTGCCCAGTGGTGCAGCTGGGACCAGCACTGCTGTGGGTTACTTGGCTGTTGTCAGCAGGAGAGGTGGTGCAGTAGTCTGATTTTCCCCACCAGTACTGTGTCTTCCTCCAGTAAGTGCCGTGTCGCTAGGTTTTTTCCATTGTGGCTTTGGTAAAAGAAGTCCCTTGTCTTTATTCTTGTGCCACAGTTGGAGCATCTCAGCCCTGAGCTGAACACAAACTTACCTCCTGGCTGCCCTGCTTAAGAGCAGACTTAGGTTTGGTGTCATGCTGTCATGCTTACTAACTTTTGTTAGCTGTAACTGAAGGACTGCCTCCTTCAAACCTCCCGTTGACAAACATGGAATTAATATACTGCAGCATTTTAGCATAAGGGTAAGTATGTTGAAATATTCCATCAAAGCCATGTAATGATGAGTCCTGGTTTTCCTTCCCCCCCTGAAGATAGCTCAAGCCCACTGCCATCTGCTTTTTTTTTTTTTCTGCTGTTAGGACAGGCTCCCCCGCCCCCCTTGTGTTGTATCACCTTGCACCACGTATGTGATGTTGAAATCAGCCAGACTATTCTTTGGCAAAGCTCATACAAGTAGAGGACAGACATCCTGGCTGTGCTCATCCCCACAAAAATAGCAACAAATATGAGTATGATACCTCTCATTTCCTCTTGTTCTGTGGGGGTAAGTGCAGGAGGAACTGGACAGAGAGGTGGCATTTGCTGGGAGACCTGGCACAATCAGGAGTACGTTGGAGGCTGTCAGGAGGAATGAAGTTCAGGATGAATGCTCTGGCATGGGGAGGATTGGGTGAGGATGCCACGCAGGCAGCTCTGCAGAGCTGCCTTGCAGCCACTTAGCTCCCTAAATGCAGGTGATGGTCCTGTTTGTGGGTTTTCCAAACTAATCCCATTAGGAAAATAGGGTTTCTTAACAGCTGAGAGAGGATTGCTGTTTTGCATGCCAGAGAATGGATAGGTGCCTGAATGAACCTTGACTTCCTATGTTTTGTGCTCGTTAGAAATTCTGTAACCTTTGTGTTGTACACAGGTTATCCAGATCCTCAAAGGGTCCAGCTTTTCAAAGCACTTGGTACCTCTTACTCCTAAAAGAATTCAATAAACCTTGGAGAGCTTTCTCATTTATTCGCTTGTCCAGGATGTTTTCTGCTTCCACACCTGATTAAATGAGTAAATGCTTTATTTCTTGTGTCATAGCAATAAAGCTATGGCAAAAATTAAATAAGCTCTCCTTTCAGAGGCCTGATCACCAAGCACATTAGTGGGGACTGAATCAGGGCTTTTACAAGCCAGGAACAAGAGGTCGCACAGGCTTGACTGCCCTGAACTGACATCCTCAGAGAGCCAAGGAAAACAAGTAGCATCATTCTTACTCTTTGGGAGAACTCAGGGAAACAGAATTTCTTTGCAATTACTGTGTATGTTAGTTACTTAGAGGGACCGCAATAAAGAGAGGTCAGCTTTGGCTGATGAAGCAAAGCAGCAGTGCACTGCATTTACTATTGATACCCTTCAGAGCTGGTTGAGGCTTTGCTCCTTTTCATAGCACCAAGCAGCTGTTAGCAGAGCTGGTGGAGAGGCAGCTTGGCTCAGGAGAGCTCCTGCCCTGCTCCCACAGGGACGGGGCTGCTGTCGGCCAGGTTTCCTGGTGACCTTTCACAGATGCAGCCCCATGGGAGATGTTCTCTGGCCACTGAGATGCATAGCATTTCTGCATTTGCCTGCATGACTGAGTCCATCCCTTGCTGTGCGAGGTGCCATGTCCTTGTCTCTCCTGTTACAGCTTCATGGTCAACTTCACCTGATCTAAGCCTGAGCTGCAGACAAAACGGGGGTAAATCTGCTGCACAGACCTCAAGACACCATCCCTGTGCAAAAATGTGGCCCTGGCATCAGTTTTTTAGTCTAAAATATTCTCCTGAGAAAGTAAAGGTCTTGCTGCTCCAATTTCACATTTGCTTCTAGCTGCAATGGCACTGAAACAAGAGAGAGCAATGTATCAAAGAGCAATTTAAAAACAGGAAGAGTAACGTCTTGTCGAATGACTGCTGTATACTTTAAAAAGGCAGTATGCAGTATGCCAGCTGATGTGCTTTTATTTATCTGATGTTGTTTGGAACTCTGGAGGACTTCAAGCATCTGACAGCTGCTTTAGCATGCAAGTCCAGTGGGAAACTGTGCAAGTACTGGCATTGATCAGATGAAGAAGTACATGTCTAGAGCTGATGGTTTAAAATGAGACTCCAATAGGTCTCACAGATTCACACCCTAGAGGGTGAATGAAATCAATCCAGTGCCATTGATCTGCGGCCGGCTCTGATTTGTAGAGCCCCACAGATGAGCAGTGACTACAAGCTGCTACTACTTGAACTGCCAGCTGCTTCTGTTTGAGCCTTGAAAATAGTCTGTGAAGAGAGACCAACCATGATGGCCTTGGGTTAGGCTGGAAACATTTCTGCAAGTACCACAAGGTACCCAACATACCGCCACCATGAAAAATAAAAAGATTGTGATGCTGGAAGTGGGAAAAGGGCCAGATATTGAGGTGTTCGTAAGTGGTTTCAGGAGAGGAAGGTGGGGAAAATACCCACATTAACAGAGATGGAGGGAGACTGTCAAAAGGGCAGGAGATTTGGAGGGAGTTCAGAGAAGGGGAGAAAGCCAGATGGGGGTGTGGAAGAAGAGACCTGTGAAGAAAGGCCAACAGGGGTAAATCCACTCAATCTAAAGAAAATATGCACAAAGGAGACAATCACCTGCAATACACAGGAGGGACTTACAAAGCAGCCAGCAATCAATTTTTAAATAATGGACCTGATCTTTAAGTAAACTAGTAAAAAGGAATGGAGGTAGAATAAATACCTGATTTATTGTCCTATCTTTTTTGCAACAGTAGCAACACAACTGTATTTTTTTTTCCCTGAGCTTCTCCTCTCCACCTTCTCAATCATAAAGTCAGGGCAGCACCTTTACAGCTGCTGTGATACAAGAGGTTTTATAGAGCTGGCAGCCTCCTTGCCCAGCTGCTATTTCAGACAGATGCTGCTCAAGGGCTTACCAAGCCCTGCTTGAAATGGTCATGAGATCAAGGTGGAGGACTATTTTGAGACAGCAGAAAGCAGGCAGAGGACTGTTCTAGGACAGGACAGTATTTCATGGAATAAACAACAGGACCTCTGTCTCTTTCACTGGGACCAGGAATTTGTCCTCTCCTTACACGGCAGGTTTCTGGAATCCTTCAGAAAGCCAGTTCTGAACTTGCCTCAATATAACCATTAGGTCCATTTTGGTGTAAGGTGTGAGCCGCCAAACGCAAGGGTTAATCCAGATTTGAGCATATTGGCTATTTCTGGTGCCAATGATTAGAGCAAATATCTTTATCCCTTTCAGCTTGCAGTTTGTGCCTCCTTCCACTTTGCCTCTGAAACCTCTATTGTCCCAGCTGTCTGCCCCTGCTCCCTGTGTGCCCTGCAGATCCTTCTGCTGCCTTCCCCAGGCTCCTTGGGAGGGGCCAAACAGAGAGGAGGATGGCAAACCAACACTCTTGTCAGGAAATAACAAAACTGAATAGTTGACAAAAAATATTTTCTGTAGAGTCAGTGCTGTAACAATTAGCTTTATCAGGCAGCCAGATCAACCCAGGTCTCTCTAGCAATGCATGAGCTGGGAAGGTCACATTTCTTCCAGCAGCCTCCAGGTCCCTTCTTGCACAGTGTTGGAGGGACTTGTCTTTCTTCTCCACATCACCTGCACAAAGATGGAAGGAGCTAATCTCTCCTCCTGGACCTTAAAAGGAGTAGGACCCTTACTGTAATGAATGCCAACAGAGTCTGCTGGCCAGGACCCAGCGAGCTGCACCCCCCCGAGCGTAAACCCAGGTGCTTCAGGCACGTGGCTCTCACAGCAACTCGTTTCTCTCCTGAAGGAGAAGTCACGCCATGTAAATGTGATGATTGTAGCAGCTAATGTGATACTGGTTTTGTGCAGGACCCCTTACAAATGCAGGGAATTAGATCTGCACTCACTGTCTTATTTGCATTGTTGAAATGGCGTAGGAATAAAACCCCCGTTCTCTGCTACTGCTTGTAGCTATGAATGTAACGGCGCCAGGCACTCAACTGGGGTGGATTGTCTTTTCTCAAAGGTCTGGCATATAGATTTAAGATGCAAAGCTGTCTGTGCGTTTTTTTCTTATGGTGTGTCGGGGCATGGCTTGCCATTTCCACTGTGTGCTGTCCTTGGAGCAAAGCCGTGCCCTGCTGGCTGGTGTCCCTCAGGGCTGTGAGCTTTCACAGGACACAGCTCGCAGCACGAGCAGATAGCCGAGAGAGGAGTAGGAAGCAGGGCCTGGGGCTTTGTCACCTGGGCATAGAACCATTTCCTTCTTCCATAAGGTATTATGAACATCTATAGATTTGAGACTGGGTTCATTTCTTAAAATTTCAGGCCCTATGAGAGGAGGTCAGATAAGTGCTTTCCTTGCAAAGATCTCAAAGGCAGTATGTGTGGAGTGAAGTTCCTACAGCTATTTAGCTAATAATACCTACTAAAATGATCTATGCAGCAGAGAGAATGGCTGCAGGTTGCAACAAAGCATAAAGATGTTTCTTTTAATTATTATTTTTCTTTCTTGTTTCCCTATGATGTCTCCAGATTTTTCCACCATGTTCGGAAAGAAGAAGAAAAGGCTTGAAATTTCTGGCCCCTCTAACTTTGAGCATCGAGTTCACACTGGCTTTGACCACCGGGAGCAGAAGTTCACGGGACTACCTCAGCAGTGGCACAGCTTGCTGGCGGACACGGCAAACAGGCCGAAGCCTATGGTGGATCCCTCATGCATCACTCCTATCCAGCTCGCGCCTATGAAGGTATCGTGCGAAGTCACTTTTGAATTTCCTAACCTACCTTTAATTGCATGTCACCTCAATGAAGGAATATCAGTAGTGGCTGTCATGGGAGGCAGGCACAGCTGGGGAGTGTGCAACTACAGAGATAGTTGGAAATCCAAATATTTAATAGTAGAGCTGCAAGGAAAAGGAGTTATATGTTTAAAACTTGTACAAATGTCCCAGAAGAGTGTGAGTCATGAGTCTTGCAGAGGCTGTGCCTTCACATTCTTGGGCTGCAAAAGAAAAAGCCACAAGTCCCGGTGGAGGCCCAAAATGATGCTCTTCCGCAGCATAAAGCTCCTTGATAATTAATTTAAGAACAGTGCTTTAGGCAAAGGCAGTTACTTTGGAGCAAGGGAGAGAGGGAAAAGTACACCAAAGGAAAAAAAAATTAAGTTGCTTGTTCAGCCAGGCAAGGAGCTCAGGGAGGGATCTGATTGCCACCTGCTACTGCCTGGAGGGGATAACACAGGTAAAGGAGCTGAGCTTCTCTCCGGGTGGTAAAATGAGGGGAAACAGCCCCAGGTTGTGGCTCAGGAGGTTCAGGCTGAAAGCTGGGGAAAAAATTTGGCTTGGAGGGTAGAGCAGCACTGGACAGGGCACCAGCATAGCTCTGGGATCCCCATTCTCAGAGGCTCGGGATTCTGGTAGACAGATTTGCCCTGATTTAGCAGCATTTCTGGGATTGCACATCCTAACATCCTGGTAAACCATACCTGTGTGCTGGTGGTAGCCTATACCCCTCCAGCTGTGTATTTCTTGCCATCACGCAGCTGCAAAATAAATGCAAGATTTCATTTTCATGTGAATTTTTCTGCGGCAAGGGAAAAATCAGATAATCCTGAGAACACAGGCCCTGTATTTATATTTGATAAGTGCTCTTTACTAAATTTGTATTTACTGCTTGTTCCTGAAGGGCACTCATCACTTGCTGATCAGGACTGCTGGGTGTTGCTACAGGACAAGGAGGATAAAACCAAAGTCTTGATTTTTTGGTGTAATAAAATATCTTGCTGTATAATAGAGGCCCAGAATAACGAGGAGAAAAAAATAGGCAAACTTTTTCCTGCTAGGGGAGGAGAGCAACTTTGTTCTGCAGCCCTTCTTAACACCAAAAATATCCCTGGATGTTTTGACATGAATGCATAAAGATGTTTTTAAAAAAAAAAAAAAACACTTTACTATCTTGCAGCAGTACCATCTCTTTTTTCTGCACTTTCAGAGCCGTAAATCTGTAAACTGAAAAAGTTTTAAAGCATACTACCTTTCTCAGCACCATGTAGGCAATACAACTGTGGCTGTTGCCTGCAAATGGACATATTCATAGCTTGGTTCAAGGATCAAGCCTTACGTGAGTAACTGCTGCATTTTGAAGTGGAAGAAATTACTGTCAGTTGTTGCCAAGAAATTGCCAGTTGCTGTTCTGTCTGTATATCAAAGGTCTACATGTGTCTGCCTATCAGAGGTCTGTATATCTGTGCATACCAGGGATGTGCTGCTGGCCTAAACCCTGCTGTGCCAGGAAAGGGCTGGGACCAGGAGCCAAAATGCAGCTCCCAAGCCAGGTTCATTCTTCCAGTGTAGCCTTGGGCCATGGTGGTCCTCAGTGCAGCCATGCATCCTGTCACACCTTTCCAGGATGCATGTCTCGGGGACAGGATGCCTGCAGCCTGGTACCCATCTCAGCAGCAGCTGTGGGGCTGAGCACAAACAAGCCCATCTGTGGAGGCACCAGCAGGAAGGGCTTTCTGCATAGATGGGAGATGTGAATTGGAAGCAGATTACCCCCCTTGCAGTTAATTACATGTCACTGCTCTGTAGGTAGAGTTAAATGAGGAAATGGGGTTAAGACTGAAGGATTCAAGAAATTGTGCCTTCACCCTCCACTTACTTTCCAGATTCAGGACTTGGTTACAGCTTATTGAAGGGGGCCTCCGTAACGGTGCTAGCAAAAACACGTTAGTTTTAACAGCAACTGAGAGGCTTTGATGGTCATCTGAGAATTTGCTTTTAACTCTATTGCAAGATACCGTTTTACTGTGTATTTATTAAGAATTAACATGCCTTGTTTCAATATAACTCAACTTATGGAGAGAAACTGAGTTGTGGCCACTTTAAAACTAAGAATATTTAATGTTGCTAAAGTAGTTCAGCATAATAATTTAATTTAGATTCAGCTTTTCTCTTTTCCATCCAGCAGTTGATAGTTTAATTAATGCACTTGTGAGTGCACTGAGGTGTAGCAGAAGAAGATTCTCACTTGTGCCCTGAGCCACAGTATTAAGTCAGACTGAGGCATTTGGCCAGAGTTGGTTTGTGCTGTGGTTTCAGGTCACACTGCAGCTCTGTAACTCTGCTATTCTGCAGTCCTGGATTTATTCTTTGTTTAATTACTTCAGTATTGATTACCTGTATGGTGTGAGGCAGAAGTGTTCCTTTGTGACTGAAGAGTAGCAGAGCTTGTAGAGGTAGACTTTGGGGGCACCATTTCTTGGTTTTGAGACACAACTGGTTTCTGCTTCCTTTAGTCTCCACCCAGAACTGAAGCAGAGGAAGGGGCTTCCGTAGGTTCTGCAGCTTTCCTGGTTAGCAGTGCTTGCTTGTTTCTCAGTCTGCAAAGTAGGTAGGGTCTGATGGTACATAGTGTATTCCTTTGGGAAAAAAAAAGATAAATATTCTCACTGCTCCATCTGTACTCAAAGGCAGCAGCAGCAGCAGCGATGAAGAGGCAGCGCCCTGGGCTCCCAAATATCCTGGGGGATGTCATTGCCTTGCCTCTGTGTTGACTGGGATGAAAGGCTTGTAGTGCTTTTGCATGCAGGTGGCGGTGGCTTGTCGTGGTAATATCAGTGCTGGAATCCAAACCTGAGTTGACTGTACAAATTCATTCATTTCAAGCACAAGGAGAGACAATAATGGGATTCCCCTTCGCAGTGTGGATGACCCAGATACCAGCAGAGTATTGTGTATTTCAGATGCTAAAATGGGATAGAAAATTTCATGAAAGGTGGAAAGCTGTAGTGATCTTGATAGGTTTGGCATGTGGAGGCAAGGCATTTGAAAAAAGGCTGAGTTTTCTCTGAAAACATCTCTGTGTGAGGAGTGTGAACAGTCTGTGTCTTCCTTTATTTAAAACAGGCTTCATGAAATCTGAGATCCTGATGCCAGGCTTCTCAGTCCTCTTGGTTCAGTACTTTGTAGTTGTCCCGCGTGTACCTGGAGCCTCATGGTTTTTATATTTGCCCTCATCACGCAATATGCTTGGTTTGCCATCACTGCTACACTACACAGGAGCTTCAGTTTGTTGCCACCCTTTGTTTTTTTGGAAAGCCTGAGAATTGGTAACTAAGTAAATGCATTGTCTTCAGATAGCAAAACTCATTCTTCATGGTTTTTCCACTCTGCTCAAAATATTAGGAAAACAAACACCAGAACCCATATTTTGGGAATTTTTGCCAGAAGAGGTTAGCGTTGGCTTTATAAAGATGCTCTGTTAAGATGCTTGAATGTCTGTTGCCGTCAGTGGGAGTGGGACAGTACTGAAGACTTGTTAAAATCCCTTCCCAATGCAGTGAACAGCTGAGTGTTTTCACTTCTGTCAAGTTGTTGGAGGAAAAAATGCCATTTGTTTCTGAAAAACACCACGCTGGGGTTATTCTTCACTTCTTCGTGCAGGTACATACATGTTAGCCTCCATGGCTTTGGTTTTGTTGATGCTTTGGATAGCCTCACCCATCCACATTGTCAGCAAATTAAGGTGCCCAACCTGAGGATGACATGGTGATAGGATTGTCCTTGAGTAAGGAGGGAGGTGGCTGTGAGTTTTTGGGTGGCCAAATAGATAGAGGCATCAAGAGGATTGCATCCTTCCTGCTGGCACCTCTGCATGTCCTTCTCCCCTGAGCACGTTGCAGTAAATCTAACTGTGCTCGTGTGGTGGAATTTCATGTTTCCTGAACTTTCTCCCCCATTTTCTTCGCTTGAAAACACATGGTGTAAGTGTACAAGGGTTTTCACTGCCCTGTGGTATCTGGCATACACTGAGATGAACGTTAGCACAGCTTGGCAATGCAGAGTTCAGCCAGCAAAGGAGAGTGAGATCCTCAGGTTGACGTTGATGCTGTATTGTCACCAAAATGGAAGGAGCCTTTTCTGTGCTGTGTGGGTTGAGCTGCCTTCAAAATAGATGAAACATCATCCTTTCCATCGCTTCACCAAAATGCCCTTGAATGCCCCACAACTGGGCTGAGATGCACATTAATTTGAGATGCACATCAGTTGTGCCATTAACCTGTGGCAGTTCATTTACCTAGCGTGTGTCACAGGTCAGAGAATTTCTGTAGGGGACAGAGCACAGGGTTACTGGCTTTTCTCTCTTTCATCCTAATTTTTCAGTGGCCAATGTTTTGTCTTACTAGTTTTAGTTTTTATAACTTCTACCTGTCAAACCTTGACCCTGATCCTGGCAGCTTAACTGTAATTTTTAAAACTTCTCTAAGCTTCTTTGCTATAATTCAGCCTCTCTACCACACAGGGAAAAAATAATCAGAAAATGAGGTACTGGTAGTGGCCCTTTTAATAGCTCTGACATGAAAATCAAAGCTTCTGTTTGCTGCGCATGCAGAAGGAAAAGAAGACATTTCTCTTCCCCATCCTATACGGCCTCTTGAAGTATTTCCAACAATTGAATTGAAGCCTCGTTTAAGGTGTCATTTTTTCCATACATTTACATGCTGTCCTTGCTTAGATGGAGGACACCAAGCGTTTGCACAGAGCTGTGCACAGCGGTGCTGTGGCCAGAGACCTCAAAGAGAGGAGATGACCAAGGGTCCTTGTCTGGGCTTGAGTGGTCAGAAATGTCCAGCGCTCTCCGCTCGTGTGGAATTGCCCAGGAGAAATGCCTGGCCAGGTAAAAGGGGATTTAGAAATAAGAGCTGTTCAAAGGCTTTGCCCACTGCCTGGGGGCAGATGGATAAAGTGGTGGTTGTCCTGACCTCTCTTCCTTGCCCTCCTGAATTTTTGAAATTCAGGAATTTCAGAATTCCTGAAATCTCTCTTTGTTGATAGCTCCTTCTTTTTGCTTATTTCTCCCATGGTACCTCTGCAGGGGGGACAGTCTGAAGTCCTTGCTTGAAGAAGGTTTGCTCCCGTCCCACCAGGATGCTGTGGACCCACAGCACTGCTCTTGCCAGGACAGGACCTGGAAGGCTGCTGACATCTCGTGGGCCTTCCTTGTAACCACATCATGAAAATTCATGCCTAATAACCCACATTTCCTAATTACACACTTTGCAGTCGCACACTGGGCATGATGCGTGCTCAGCCGGGAGAAGGTGGATGGGGTGTCTCCAAAAAGGGCAAGAGCCGACACCTTGCAGCGTAGGAAATTTTGGGTGGAAGGAAAATGCTTTGCCAGCACGTGTGGTTAGGCAGCGGGACAGCAGCCTGGGGGGACTGTGGAATCTCAGCCTTTGGAGAGGGCAAAATGTGATGGACAGTGCCCTTAGCAGCCTGGCTGGCTTTGACATTAGCCCTGCTCTGAGCAGGAGGTTGGACTGGGTGACCTGCAGAGGTCCCTTCCCTAAGTTCTTCTGTGATTATCTTCATCTATGAGTGATTACAGTCAGTTTTGCAGTTGTCCTGTAATACAGCCCTGCTTTCAGTTTATTTTGATCACTAAACAGGAATGTGTTTGATGCTACATAGTGCCAGAAGAAACTATGGCAACATATCTAAGTAAAAGCCTTTTTTTTCAAAGGGGTTGATGCTTCACCCTCGAGGGCTATTTGATTTACCAGGTTTTTAGGTGACAGTTACTGCAGTTCAGCTCCATGGCCTCCTGTGCAGTGTAATACAAATATGCCACCTAGTGTCCATCACTGTGACAGTTTCTTGGTGTGAGAAGAACCAAGTTGCCAATTTTGTGTAGTCTCACTGGAAATCTGTCGCTGTACAAATTAAAAATCAGCCACAGTATGAATAAATGCAAGAGGTACACAGCTCAGGTATTTTTTTTTTATATATATAATTTACATCACTAGGCTAATACATTCTTATATGTACTACATTGTACAGAGGAAGTGTTTGGTTTTATTTCTGATCTTCTGATTTCAGAAAATGGTAGGTTTTTACATAAGTTCTTTAGAAGAATATTGCTGTTGCCTGTGAAGTCGAGTTCGACAAGAGAGAAAATGCCTGAATAAAGGAATAGGCAGAAATTTTTCAGATGAGTAGTTCATTTTATGGAAAATGCAGTTTCAGTGTAAAGACTTTCAGCTGGAAGAGGATACATTTTGAAGATTAGAAGTTGTTTGTTTCAGGCTTTTCTGTCAAAATATTTAAATATTTTGCTTTTAAAGATCAAATCAGCCTTGGATGTGAGGTACTCCAGGAAGCAGCCCAGAGCAGGGCTGTTAGAGCAGTTTGTCTTCTGGCACTACCGTAGCAAGAGCTGCCTGTCCCTCTCCATCCATGGACCCTGGGCAGGGAGGTCGGGTGAAAACTGCCTGAGGACAAGAGGTAAGGGAGAGGAGTGCTATTGCTCCAGCAATACTAGTTTCTCCTTTCCTTGAACCCTCCTTAGGTCTTCTCCATACCCTTATCCACACACAATCAGTGACATTAGTACATTTTCACATCTGTCAAAAGTACATTACCTGGTGTGTGGATTTTTTTACTGCAGTGTCACACTTGCAACCTGGAGTCATGATGAAATGAAGCCAAGCCTGTCAGTGTTTAAGAGGCATTTGGACAGTGCCCTTAATTAACATGCTTTAACTTGGTCAGCCCTGAATTCTTCAAGCAGTTGGACTAAATGATGGTTGCAGGTACCTTCCAACTGAAATAGCCTGTTCTGTTCTGTTTTAAGGAAGCTCTTCTTCCCATCGTGCTTTTAACTGATGCATTCTCAGTTCTTTATAATTTTGAGTTTCTGGCTTTCTGAACAGCAAAGTTCCTGATCAGCTTTTTAGCAGCAGCTCTTTAATTTTCATACCATTGCCTTTCACGATATTGAAGCATTTCATCCAGCCTGACCTGAAATTGTTTTTCTAGAGCCTCATTTGGAGAAGAAAAAAACAGCACTATTATAATTTCAGATTGACTGAAACCACAAAACATTCCTCAGTCTTTCAGTTCAACTAATGAACCAGAAAAATTGATTATTCACATAATTCTTCTGACCAAGATACTTGTCCTTCATAACAAACCTTTCAGGTTCAGCCAGGTATGTTTGAAGGGAGCTGAACTGTGAACACCAACATCAGGGTTTACAAGTATGACCTGGCCATCCTAGAGAAACACTTAAGGTTGCCAGTAAAAAACCCTCTGCTAGCACACAGGATAAATACTGTAAGTGACAAAACAAGTTTTTCACATTCTGCCTTACTCTTATCCTTCAAATGTGCTCAGATGACCCAGGAGTGGTGCCCGCAGAAAGGTGGTTTTCAGAGGTGGTCCTAGCTAACACAGATAGCGCTGGGCAGGGAATGATGCTTTGGTCCACATTGGACCATGTAGACAAGTTCAGCGTTGCACTAAGGCTTTAAGTGCATAATTTTGCCCCTCTTCCTTGGGGGGGGTGATAACGGGTTTGCTGTCTGCGGGGCGGAGATCTAAGGAAGTTGTTGCAGAAATCCTTCGTCATCTGGGTAAGCTTTGTTCGCGCAGTAGTTGGCATAGATGTGAATTGGTCTGCTCACGTGAGAAAGGAGTTAGTTTACCTGGGCCTGCAGCAATAGACAATAATATAGGTCACAGACTTCTGGGGTAAAAGTAGTTTTCAGATGTTTTTTAACATGTTTTTAGATGCTGTTGGCATCAGCATTGTGATTTAAAGTAGTATTAGCATTGGAGGCATCTTGCAAGGGCAAGATTTAGTTCTGTTAATGAGCGCTTATGTGGGCGAGTAGAATGTTGTAATGCGCTAAGTAAAGATGGAAAGTAAATTTAGAGTTCACAGTCTGCATCTGCTGAGGCAGACTAGCCCACTTTAGAGGTGAAAACCACGTTAACCTGTAGGTCTACACATAAAAGGGGCAAACTCTTTGAGTGTCAGCGTTTCAGAAATTGGATCTGATCTCCACTGGGAATACCAGACTGGGAATACTCTCCAGGTAGCTTTGTATAACCTGAAGCAACCTGACCAAGGACACTTGCAATCAGGATCTTTTTTTAACGTGGAAGTTAGTCCCTGAAGACAAATCTACAGGACACTGTTCAGTAGCTCCTCTCGCTAGCTTGCCTGCCCTGATAAATGAGCCCTGCTCCCAGGTTGTGCCTGGAGGTGGAGGGCTCTGGCTCCATCCCTGCTAACAGGGCTGTTGTTCCCTTTTCATTCATTTAACCAGGCTTTTTGCCTCCAAAGCTTTCCCTGTAAAGTTTTGTCCTGTAAAGGACTGGGCAGGTGGAGGTGATGCCCTGAGGCCGATGCTACAGCCGTATGGGTCCTTCTGGTTTCCGTACCATGGTAGTGATCCTCCAGGTAAAGCCTGGAAAATAAATGGTGAAGTGTAAGCAGGAAATGCTTTCCCAGTAAACACGTGGAAAGGCTGAATATGTTTTACCTAGCTTCAGTAAAATAGTTCAGTGAGCTCTTTTTGGCTCAGCTGAGGAAGCTGATGGAGTGAAACATGCCAGCAGATCTCTTGCTTCCATGGACTGGCTGAACTTCCAGTAGTGCTGCACAAGTGCCTCAGGTGTGAAGCTGCGTTGATGTTAGAAAATCTGCTCGTTTTGTCAGTGGCCTACAGCGGGAAGCACTAGGTGGCAGCAAGAAATCTCTGCAAGTTCATCTCCCTGCACGGCAAAAGCAGACCCAGACAGCAGAAGTAATGAGAAATCTACTTGGGCATCCTGATGGCATTTGTTCAAGGGAGACGTTTTAGCCTGCTTCATAACAGGTCAGGTCAGCGGAGGGGATTTCCATATAAAATTTGTCACACGGCATTTGCACTCCATGTTGGTGCTGGGGGCGGTGTTTGCCATCTCCAGTTAACCATGCAATGCCAGTAATCATTCAAGAACTACACATTCTGCATGTTTCCATGATATATTTGTTCCTAGGTCTACTAATTAATTTCTTTTGGTCCACTGTAGTCCAGAACAGAAACGGTACTGGTTATAGTTCCATTAAATTATATTTCATGTTATTACCAAACAGCCAAGTTTATTCAACCCTAGCAGAGTTTAGCTCAAAAGAGTAGTAGTATCGGGGGGAAATAGCATTGTCAAGCAGCACACTTACCTGTAGAGGCAAAGCTCCAAGTGTAAATGTGTTTGGGTTTTGTTTGTTTTGTTTTTTTTCTATCTCCTGCTTTGACATGATTAGATTTGGGCTTTGGTGGCTCTCTAGGAATTTGAAAGTGCTCTGCTGGTCTTTCTTTCTTGTCTTCTCCTTCACACAGAATCCAATTACGCTAGACAAGTGCTGTGTATTACAGGGCAACAACACTGACTTGCCCACAGGGACTTTTGAATGCCTTTTCTGTTGTCTGTGGGATGAACTGTGAGGGCTGGGGAAAAAAAAGGCATTTCAGATACAGGTCTTTGGAGAGAGAAAAGTGAGCAAAAAAGAAGCATTTAGGATGAGCATTTCTGCTTTTTAATTGCCAAGATCAGATCCAATGGGCTTTAGTTAGCTATCAGGATCACTCAGTTAAAAAAATAGCAAGAGATTGTGAGTTTTTCTGAATTTCACAGTTTTGTAGTCTGAACAAAACAGTATTTACTGTCTGTGTCCTCGTTTGCATTTAATAATCCACACTGAGCACAGCACAAGTGAAGATCCTTACTGCTAAGACTTTAGCTTCCATATGAAGTAGCACTTTCTGGGAGTGTTGGGATATATAGGTATAGAAGACTGGTTTCAACACCGGCTTTTATGAACTGCCTGGGAAAATGCTGTGGGACAGGAGACTGGGTCTGACTCGGATCTCACACTCCAGGTGGGAGGGAGCAGCCCCGTTTCTCTCTTAGCAGCAGCAGCTCCATAGCCCTTATACTTCTTCCTGATTTTCTGTGTTGTCTGGGGGTTTTGGGTGCGTGTGTGTGGGCACAGTGGGGTGGTGGAGGAAAGGGGAGGGAGCAGCACTTTGTCAGGCAGATTAATTTATTGGTTTGTCAGGACCAATCTGCTGCTGGGGACAGAGTACACTTGGTGGCGACGTAGCCCAGCAAATCGAATCAGATCGAGATTACCCTGGAAATGTTTCAGCAGTTTCTTGTAAATGAGATACTGTGGTGCTGTGCTGGGCATCGCCCCCTGCAAGTTACTCTGTTGTGGAGCATCCTCTGAAATCTTTTGCCTCGGTTTGTTCCTGTTAAGAAGGTGTTTGATTTGCACTTCTCATTTATGAGAGTAATTAAAGCATCAGCTCAGGTAGCTCCTCATGCCTTTCCATAAATATGACCTAACCGATAGCTGTCTGCACAGGGACGCTGCTCTGTGTCCATGTGTGCAGGTGAAAACCGCCCAGCGGGAGTTAGCACCGCTTGGGGCATTCCTATTGCCCCACTTCCCATTTAATAGCTGTGCTTGAGAAGGAGAACTGAAATGCTTCCTTGGATGAAAGAATACTGCAATTTACAATATGCATAAAATTATTTTGGTGTGTTGAATTTGCTAATACAAATTCCCGAATTCCCTGAAATCAAAGAGGGAGTTTTCAGAAGAAGGTGGAGCCCATAATACTTAGACATAAGTCAGATTTAAAAGCACACCTTATATGAGTGTGGGTGGTCAGGAGCACACAATTTTAGTGAAGTACCTTGACACTTCCTCACTGTTTTCAAGGCCATGGGACTGAGACATTTTTCAGCATGGCACTGGCTGCAGGGTGGTTTCTTTTGCTGTGCTTTGCCAGTCCCTTCCCTGCCAGCACGTCCAGCTCGCTGCACACATCATCCACATCATCCTGCTCTTTCCTGGTGTGCTAATCCCAAATACGCAGGGCTGTGGTTGCAGTAACTGTCTCCACCCTGAGCAGTGCTTTGCTGGACTCGTGGGAGGCGAAGCCCATCGATCTGCAAAACACCAGCTGCATGACGCTTGGGACCAAGGCGCTCATCAGCATCTTCTGCTCGCTGCCTTTGCCTGATGATCTGTGGAGTGGGAAGGTAATTCACAACCCTGTGCCATGGCTTGCAGAGCTGAAGGAGCTTCTCAAGCTGCCCTCCGTACACGCTGAAACAGAAATGTTGACTTTGTCTTCAAGCATCTGCCATATATAAAGCCTCCTTTGCTGTGGTAAGTCACAGCAAAAAACAATAATTTAAATTGCTCCTTCTGAATTATCACTGTCAAATTCCTCATTTTAATTAAAAGCAGGGAGATGACTGTGACCACTGTGGAGTGACCCAAGAGCCTCTGCCCTCCTAAGCAAGTGCCCCACTGCCAGAACTGTCAGATGAAGGCAATTACTTCCCTAGTATAAAATTTTATCACACTGGAATTGACTTAAGTATTTCAGAAGGCTCAATCAAACCACAGCCAGAAATCTTTCACTGAGAGAAAAGTGCAGGGATCATTAATTGGGTTAATGCGCCGTCTACCTTGCATTTGTTAATGGGCATGTTTAGGGCATGAAGGAAACCTCATTGTGGGAAATGTCATCGGAGTACAAAGACATACAGGGTGGTGAGCGCGACTGAAACAACGGGCACTGTCTTTTACATCACCCACCCTGCTGCAGGGCTCCTCTCCCCATAAAAATCCGACACCAATTCCTTTCTGGCCCCTAGAATAAAACCTGTGATGGTGTCATGCACCATGGTTGTAGAAGGAGTTTTTGTTTGTTTGTTTGTTTGTTTTTTTTTATAATGCATATCAGCCCTGGGAAGACTGGCATGGTGTTGTGCTACACCAGTTCCCAGCACTCATCACGCGTAACTGTAAAATACTGACTCTGTGCCACAGAAACAGTGTTGTTGGGTGCCTTGGTGTCAGCACCACGTGGGAGACCCTCAGCTCCTGTGAAGCGTAGCAGTAAGATAGGAAAGCTGAAGTATTCGGGGAGGTGGTGGTTGAGCATTTAATTGTTGCCGTTTCTTGTGCCTTTGTCGAGAAAAGTGGGTTTTTGTTTTCCTCACACCTCCCCCACATAAAAACCCAGAAAAAATAGCAGTCTAGGCTGCAAATATCAGAAGTAAGGAGAACTGGATGATACAACATTGAAGTTGATGATGATTGTCTTGTGGTGCAGAGAGGGCTTCAGAAAATCTACAGGCATTTGGGCTAGCCCCAGGCTCCTCACATCCCTGGTTATCTCGCGTCCCTGGCAGAGTCGGTTCACACCTGTTTAAGAAGCATTTTTGCAATGCATTTTGCTTAGAAAGTTGTGATGCCAGGACTGAAAGAGGCAGCAGGATTGTCAGCACCCCTTGCTTCATCTCCTGTTCCCTGTACCTACCTTGTGGCTGGGGATGGAGATCTGTAGTGCAGAAGGAGTCGTCCCTAGGTCTCTCCCATAGCACATCAGTAATCCAGGCACAAGCGGTTCCCAAGCCCAGATTTCTGAGCTATCGGTTAGAGACACTGGAGCTTCATTGCTTTGTATTAACTGCCCTTAATTCTGTCATTTATATTTGGACGTAAACCTGTTTAAGTCACATGCAGCCCTGCCTACGGCAAGCTTGGTACTGGAGCTGTGACATGTCACACATTTCCAGTCTGCTTCTGTCCTGGGGTTACAAGATTGAAAACCAGAGATGTGTTTCTTGGAGGGAAAGATTTTTGTCACCTAGCCCACATGTCCCTAACTTCACTTGGTGGTTTTCAGCTGCCTCTGAAGTCAGCCCACTTGGAAAGCTCTGGGGTGCTGCTGCTGCTGCAGGGTTCCCCCATGATGGCCGTGGGGTCTTGCATGGTGTAGAAACCACACCAGCTGTCGCTGGACCACAGCTATACCTCAGTAAAACTGCCTGAATTTGCTTTACAACTTCCTTGAGGGAATAAAAGAAAATTCCACTTGCACTGGGGCACTGACAGGTGATGTGGCTTTGAAAGAGGGGGGATAAGATACCTGGTCCTGCTGGTGTTCATCAGCAGGGCTGGCTGCAGTCTTCCTGAGGCAGTGATCTTTTTCTTTCTCCACAGATTTGACAAAGTAGGAAAGTTTGATGGACAGATTTTGTCCAGAATGTGGCCAAAAAACCTACAGTCTTTGGTGTGGTTTAATACAGCTTTTTGGTTCAGCAGCTCCACTCTGTGCACAGTTGTGCTGAATTGTGGGTTTGAGATTTCTCCATTCCTCTCCCTGTGAAGTGCTTGTATAACTCATCAGTAACAAGTACACTAACTTTCTCACTGAAACTAAAACTTTGAAGTCATTCATTTGTGGTGTGTCTGAGAGAACTGTGTATACATGTTACATATAAAATTGCACATACCTGATGCATTTTAAGTAGAGCCAGAATAGCTACTTCTGACATTTAATATTGTCTAACAGCGTTTCAAATGATATATAACAACTGTGTTTAGGTATTTAAAAAAAAAAAAAGAAGAAGAAAAATTACTAGAATGTAGATATTTCAGTGGAATTTTAAAACTAAATGTTTTGCTAAAGTTACTATATTTCAAAATGTCAAAAGAATTAATGAATGTGATCATAATGAAATGTTGCTCTTGTTGTTATGGCAACTAACTTTTAAAACTGCTGTGAAGGGTGACAAATTACACAGTACCATTTTGGTTAGCCTTTTTTTATAGTTTTCCATCATTTTTACTTCTGAAGAATTTTAAACAGCTGGCATCAGTGTTGTTGTTAAGCATATTACACTTCTCTCAAACCTTTAGCTGTACCTTTACTTCGATCTATTGAGTAATATGTATTTTTCAGGCTGAGTAAATTTCATTTCTAGATCATCATCATCATCTTTCAGTAATTAAGATGTGTATGCCAGAGTTTTCCCAGCTTCTCTCTTGCCTTGTGCTGTTGCCAGTATCAGGTTAATTAATGTGATAGCATTGGATGTATGCACCTGAAGGCTGCATATTACCAAGCTCAACTCTCTGCTCTGCAGTGACTTTGCTGTGTGGCAGCACAAAAAATTCAGCGATGCCAGTGTGTGCTCAGAAATGTGGCTGCGGCATGGACAGGTGTATTTCATGGGTTTCTGCCTGGCTGTTTCGCAGCAGCAGGAACCTGGGGACTACAGCTCGTCTGGCCTGTTCAGCCCAGCCCCGGTGCACAAGCCCCACCAAAGCGCGCTGCAGAGCTCAGCCCAGGGCAGCCACGGCGTTTCCTCAGGTAGTGCTTGCAGAAGCAAGCAGGAGATATTTTTTTGTACAGGTGGATGCATGGGAAGGAGTCTCTGGGACCCGTCCCTCCTCCATAAGAGAAATTGTGAGAATAATTTGGGGTTTTTTTCACTCGTTTGAATTTAGGAGAGAGACAAGAGTACAGCCCTGGCGTAACACGGCTGTTGGATAGCCCAGCATTATGCTTGCCCAAGCTCAGCATCTCTAGTCTGATATTAAGGAAACCAGAATGGTGGGGGGGACTTCATAGAGAAGAGGTAAATCAGCCTCTCTGAGGAAAGTGTTTCTGAACTGATGTTACCCACAGTGACCACCTCCCCTTGGAAAGGGCGGTGTTACC
>JAVJGJ010000032.1:6227024-6254898 GCA_035590215.1 Microhierax caerulescens | reverse complement strand
AGCACAGCTGGTCGTCAGCCCACCGCTCTCTGGATCGGACACCTACCCCAGGGGCCCTGTGAAGCTACCTCAAAGTCAGAGCAAAGTCAGCTATTCAAGCAGCAGCTACCAGTACCCTCTGGTCTACCACAAAGCATCCCACTATCACCAGCCGTCTCTCCAGCCCAGCTCTCCCTATATTTCCACCGCCTCCTACCCCAGCTCTCCAAGTATCACATCAAGTGCTTATCCTCCACCCAGCTGGGGATCCTCCTCGGACCAGCAGCCCTCCAGGGTGTCCCATGAACAGTTCAGAGCTGCCCTGCAGCTTGTGGTCAGCCCTGGTGACCCCCGGGAGTACTTGGACAACTTCATCAAGATCGGGGAGGGCTCTACAGGGATTGTCTGCATCGCCACCGAGAAGCACACGGGGAAGCAAGTTGCTGTGAAGAAGATGGATCTCAGGAAACAGCAGAGAAGGGAGCTGCTCTTTAATGAGGTACGTTGTTTTGGGTGGTAGCTTCAGCAGGAGACGTGGGCCAAATGGCAACCTAAAGAGCCAAATGAATATTTTTCTAAAAGAGGTGGTGAGTCCCATGCACACATCTACGCTGTGTAAGTATTATGTAACAAGAGCAGTTTCAAATGAGGTACATCTCCTGACTTTAAACCTGTAAGGCACTGGGAAGTCACAATAAACAGCTAAGAAATCGTATCAGCTGGGCCGTGCAGCTGTCAGGTTATAAAGCCCAGCTGCCTTTATCTGACTGTTTGCTGGTACAGTTCTTCTGAGATGAAAGGTCAAAACTAACCAGACTATTCAAGAAACATGTGCATCATCTTCTATATATGCTTGTATATATATATGTATATGTATATACACGTATATATATGTATATACATGCTTTTTCTTTCTCCCTCCTTCCTCTCCTAAACATGAGCAGTCCCTTTGCTTTCTTGATGGTCACTAATCAAGGAGCTGACAGTCCCTTTTTCATGGAACCATCTGTGTTAATTCCCACATCTCCTTTTCTGAGTGGCAGCAGCCAGCTGCTTATGGTAGGTTGTTTTCCTCATGTACATTATTTTAAATTTAAGAACACTGGTTTTCATTTGCCATTTTTTCAACCAGTTTGGCACTGAGACTTCCTTCTGCAACTAGAAGAGTTTCTCCTTTTTTACTCCTTACTCCCTTAAAGAAGTTAGTGGTGCGTGTTTGGCATCACTTGTGAATATGCTAATCAGCACCAAAAACACTGCAGGTCCCGAGGGAAACCTTTGGGCAGAACTAACCTTTTGATTCTGTCATTTGCTTCCTGTGTTTTAACTATAAGAGGATCTTTCCTCAGCACATGATAGACTAGTTTCTTTAGAACCTTTAAAAACTTTGCGGTTTTTAATTAAAATATTAGCTTCTAACAAACTTGGCACACAGTTCTCCTTTGCACAGTCTGTACTGTACTGGGTATTTTGGCTTTGTTTTGCCCTTGCTGGATGACTGCACTGGATTGGGTTGTGGTGGCTCTAACTGGGCATCTCTTGAGTGGTAGCATCTTGAAGCAGGTCCTACGTGCTGTGCAGAACCAAGCTGCTTCCCTGACACGCTCCGGTCACTCGTGTCTGAAAATCTGTTTTCAGCAATGCTGAAATTCCTCTGTCCATAGTGCCGCCTTCACTGGCTGGTGCTTTCTCTCCCGATTGCCTTTCTGACATCCCTCGGTACCACGTGGTCATGTAGCCTTGGCTGGGCTGCTGTGGTCCCAGTTCTGTACAGTCTCTTTTAGATGTGGGATTTGAATTGTGTCACGAATAACCCCTGTATTACCAGCATTCACTTGCAATTCCATGCAAAGTACTGTTTGGTACATGATGAAGATGACTTTGATGGGTTGAGCGATGGATCAAGTCAAAAGGAAAAAAAAATCTCCATTGCACTGAAAGCAACTGGCAATAAAAAGCAATGAAATAAACAGTCCTGTTCCTGCAGTCTGAAAAGAACCCAATTATCTACCACTTACACTTCAGCAACTAAAGAATCTTCCTTCTTCCTAATGTATTTACAATGACTGTTATTTTTATGTAAATATATTGATTTTGTTTATGTGTTGGTGTAAGGATTAGGGAGGATGTGATTCATAGCAGAACCTTTACTAAGCACAAAGAGAAATAAATGTTCAATGAAAAAGAAGGTCAGAACAAGTGTCAGATAATGCTTGTAGCAATTCACATAGCATCTTTTTCTTCCTCACAGGTTGTAATCATGAGAGATTACCATCATGAAAACGTGGTTGACATGTACAACAGTTACCTTGTTGGTGACGAGCTGTGGGTTGTGATGGAGTTTCTGGAGGGCGGCGCTTTGACAGATATCGTGACTCACACAAGGTGGGTTGGCTGTGACGCGCTGGCCACCAGCTGCCCGAAGCCCTCAGCGGGAGTCGGCAGCAGGGAGATGCCGTGGCTTTCCTTTGTGGGTGCCTCCTCTGCTGAGGGAAGCTGGGTACCCCCTGGCTCTGTATGTGAATGTGTATATGTACATTTATTGCATAATACAAATATTATTTGTATATACATACAAAATACGCATATACAAACATAAAGATACATACAGTATACAGACATGGAAAAATGTATATACACATCAGTACATGCGTGTGTGTGCAGCTATATATGCCTCTGTGTGTGTACGTATATCTGTGTACACACAAACTTAAACACATACTGTAGCACGCTCACTTTACCAGCATAAATAAGTAGCTCATGCAGATGAATTCCTGTCGGTACCAACATTTTTTAAATGGACAGGAAAGAAGGACCTGAAAGAGCTTGCGTGTAGATGGGGATTTGTTAGCACTTTAGGAGGTAATTTAGCAGCCACACAACTTTTATGCATTACTTCCTAGCACGGCAAAACAATCTTTTCCCTATTTGATGATCTGTATTGGTTTTGCTGTCATAATTACATCAGTTCTGAGGGTGATTTCTGTCCATACTCATAACCCACGTAACCACACTGTCAGAAATGTTAACTGCAAACCAAGCCTAAAACATAATGGGAAAGCACTTTTCTATCAGAATATTTGTGCTTATGGTAGAGCTTGTTCCTATATTTCAGGTAACGTTGTACCTTTAAAGAAGGCAATTTACCAGCACAAAAGCTGTAGTGTATAGAACCGGTCTTCCTTGTCTGAGTGGAGACATTAGGTTTTACAGCCCTCTTTACATCTGCTTTACACTCACCTTTTCCTCATAAAGGCAAGATAAAATGAGATAGGAAAGAGGAATCCTTTATTTCATTTTTTCCCTTTGAATAAAAAAAAATATCAAAATTTCCACACCAAACCAGTGGGAGAGTACTTAGGAATAATCAATTAGAAAATTTTTCTTCTCTCACAGTTTAATGATGCTCTTAGATCCTATCAAAAGCCGAATTGTAACACAGGTATTTTATTTTTTAGTGTTGCCTTAGCTGATGTGCTGAAATAAATCACAATATTGCAAGTCATTTATTAACTACTGCTCCCCAAAACATTAAGAGCTCTATCTTAGATATTTCTGACAGAAGTTTAATGGCAAACAGATGTTCCCAGTACACCACTTCTTGAGAGCTGTCATCTGTTTTTTAACTCAAAATAGTCTTTCCTTAATCTTCTGAGTTTTTGTGGGGTTTGGTTTGTTTGGTTTTTTTTTTTACATTGCATGACCTTCTCTCAAAGATTTTGCTAAAATACGGCAAATGGTGCACAAAGTTAAAGCAGAAATCTTCATGGGTATTTTTCTGGCCATGTAGTAGAGACGCTGGAGACACCCAGTGATGGGGCAGCAGTACCAGGGTGTACAACCCATCCTGGCCGTCGCTGTTGTGCTGTGCCTGGTGGCTTCTTCCAGAGTGGGGTTTTGCAGGTGTGCACAGAAATGAGGACTCCTGCTGGTTTGGTTTTTTTCTACCTTGAATATTTTTATAGAAGGCATAAAAGCAGATAAATACTCTGGAAGAGCTACACCCAGGGCCTGATGTTTTGTCTGCACAGTTAAGGGTGGTTTTTCTCATATTTATTCCATGCTTGTTTCCATCCCAGTAGTGATTTGCCCTCCGTGGCAAGCAGTGAGTTTTCTATAAATAAGGCATTTCTGTTATTTCCCAGAGGGAAGCAGACTCACTGTAACAGGCTACATCATGTAGTGCACTCTGCTTTGTCAGTGCTGCAAGGGACACTTACCCAGACCTCATTGCAGAGTTGTTCCTTATCCCTCATTTCCCCTTTTTTGACAGAAATAGGACCAGAGTTGCCCCACAGAGCTCCTGGCTGGCTGTATACTGGTGTGAAGGGGGACTGGTGCCTCTTTGCTCCAGCTCCCCTTTCCCACAGTCTTTGTTAATGCTCAGCTGTTTTTCCACCTTGTTTCAGGATGAACGAGGAGCAGATAGCGACCGTCTGCCTGTCCGTCCTGAGAGCCCTGTCCTACCTGCACAACCAAGGCGTCATCCACCGCGACATCAAAAGCGACTCCATCCTTCTCACAAGCGACGGGAGGGTGAGCACCCACTGTTTTGCCTGTTGTCTCTTGGGGTGACATGAAAATAGTTGTACACATTCATAGCGATACTAACTTAAAAAAAAAAAATAAGCCAGGCATGTGAAACCAAGGGATATGACCTGTGAGTAACTTGTTAGAGAGCTGATTCAGGAAAACACAGGCCTGGCCTGCCTGGTAATTGACATCTGCGCTGCATGCAGAGTCCCTGGGGGGGATCGGAGCCATCAGAAGGCAGTGGCAGGAGAAACTATGCCATGTGGGTGATGTTTAGTGACAGGAGACCTTCCCTTACGCTGCGCCACTCCTGCTCCCATGTGCCTCAGAAAAAACTTTCTTTTTACTATATTTAGTATATCCTTTAAGTTAGCAAGTTAGCAAGCTTCTATACATTTGCTCAGTTTTCTCAGGCTAGTTAGGAGGCTAACATCGATCTATGTGAATAGGAAACACCCGGCATTACTGCTGAAACACTTCCTTGACGGTAACAGAGGGTAGCTTTTACCATGGGCACGCTTACGAGATGCTTGATAATACCTACCCCACACTTCCATTTCCTTGGATGGGATGCTGCTGTCAGTGAATTGGTCTTGTTTTGTGTTGTTAGTGAGTGGGAAGAGAAGGAGACAAAATGCTGCAAATGACGTGCTTAAAGTCTGCATGCAAAAAAATGTTACTTCAGCAGTGTTTGGTCCCTAAGAAATTACCTTCCTTACAAGGAGAAAAGCGGTTTGGGCATACAGAGCTGTAAAACTTGAGGCACCTAAAACCTGGGCACCCAAAGGCTTAGGTGGAGGGAGGCAAATCATTCTTAAATAGAAGATCCTAATTTCTGCTTGAATTAGGCACTACTTTGCATCTCGCCTTGTGGCCCCATTGGGACAATTTACTAGAAACTAATGCGCTTCTGGGCAGTGAGTCCTGTAGGCAGGGCTACACCAGCGTTACACACCTGTCTAAAGCAGGAGTTGACAGGCTAGACAGAGCCCAAAGGCACCCAGCGGGTCTGGAGTCAAACCCAGATCTTCAGCAGGTAAAACTCTTGGCTTCCCAGGTCTGATTCCCTAATCAAAGGCTCGCCTTTATAACTTGATTCCCGCTTTAGCAAGGGAGAGGGGTTTTCTTCCTGCAGCGGTCACAGGCTGCTCCTGTTAGTCCTGCTGGGGGAAGAAAATACCACACGTGTAGGAGTTCTGCAGTTGCGATTTCAATCCATGTCGCTGAAATAGCATCTGATCTGCTCTCAGGATCTGCATACAGTGCCTCATTATACTCATTACTCTAGTACTTATTATCTGCATTGCAGATTTCTTCATGGCTGTGTTGTGCAATTATCTTTTTTTTAGAAAAATTGTCTTCTTTTATGTACTTGAATGAGCAATAGATATGCAAAACCTCTTGTGCTCCTACAAAAGAAAATTGGGCTCTGCTTCCAAAATACACATTATTTCTTTGATTCTTCATCCTGTAAACTGAAAAATAGATTTATCATGGAGAACTGGGCTATTATTGGCTTTGTTTTAGAAATACCAACAATCACTTCATAATTCTCTTAAAAATAATACCATTAGTTTTTAAAAAAGCGATGTCTGTACTGAATCCAAAAGAAAAATCAGTGATGATAATTAAATGGTCTGCACAATCCGGGGATTTACGCAGCTTCCTGCTTCAGTTGTCCTGGGACTGTTTGGGCTCATTTCCTATCCCCAGGGGCTGAGTACGTCAGTGGATACGTGGCATATGGGCCTCGGCCATGGGCCACGGTTGCACCGTGTGTGTATAGCTGGGGGTGTTGGGGGTTAGGCTGATGTCCTGGAAAACCCTGATGATAGCTTCTAGGCCTCCAAATAAATACCTGGGGGAGGGAGAAAAAAAGAGACTCTAGGTTTAAGGAACAAGATGTTTCTGGAAGGGGGTGATGCCACCAACACTCAGTCCAGCCTGTTTTGATTAGGAGTTAGCGGAGTTTTCACCTTGGCATTGTACAGCAACGGGGAGGGGGAGGTGATAACTTTCCATAATTTTCGTTGTAAAAAAACCCTGGCATAGAAGTATGAGCAGGCACATGATGCAGCAAGAGCTGCTCTCTGGAGTGCTTGTGTATCCCATTATTTCTATTTCAGGTCACTGCCACAGCTACTCAAGGACAGTACCGAGTTCCCAAGCAAAGGGAGCAGGTCTCCTTATCTCTTGCAACCATTTTGGAAGAGCCTTTGGAAGTACCCTTGCCTGCCATCCCCAAATTAGCTCCCCTGCTACGCAAAGACGGCAGTTCCTTTAGTGACTGTCAGCAGTGTGAGGTCCTAGTCTTGAAAAATCGTTGGCAGGGGGTCTCGCTTTCTGTGAGTGTTAGATCACGCTCGCTGTGGTAAAAGAAAACATGAATGCAACTTGTTTTATCTGTTTTCTGGCAAACTCACAGATCATGTACATGATAGAAATAATAGGAGTGGTGTATCACTTGAAGTACGTATATTACTGGATATCACTATACATACAGAGACTGTAAATGTGGGGGGTACATATGCAATAATAGAATCATTATAAAACGCTGTTACTTCAGAGTGTTTTGCTTTTCCATTTTTTAAATGTGATAAGCTATTTATCACCTCCGCATCTTTTGCTGGCACAGAGGCAATGAGCTGTGGCAGGAGATCTTGGTAACGAGCAGCGCTGCTGCTCTTCCCTGCTCCTTTCCCTCGCCTTCATTTTAGCGAGCTGTCTCCAGCCACGCTGCCCGAACGGTGCTGCTGTCCCGTCCCAGCAAACGCTGCCGCTCAGCCCTGTCCCCCCGCTGCAGCTGCAGACCGGGGTCCCGGAGGAGTTTGCCTTGTTAGTCAAGAAAGCCTTTCTCTTTTTTTTATTTATTTACTTTTTTTTCTCCCCCCAGATAAAATTGTCTGACTTCGGGTTCTGTGCCCAAGTGTCAAAGGAGGTCCCCAGGAGGAAGTCGCTCGTTGGGACGCCGTACTGGATGGCGCCAGAGGTGATATCCCGCCTGCCCTACGGCACCGAGGTGAGTCCGCGCGGCTCCGCACACCCGTGTGAGCCCCGAGCGGCTGTTTTCCCTCCGTGTGCTGCCTTGGCTGGCCCCACTGAGCTCTGTCAGACCCGTGCAGTTCAAACGCATTTAGGCAGATCTGCTGAACAGCAGCGGTCGTGTTTGCCCCAGTGCCACATCTGCCTTGTTTTAAAGCATTTCTCCAGGATGAAGTTGTTAAATAACGACTCCATTTAGCACACTAAATGTAATGTCTTTACATATTTTAGCTTAGGGTGCTGTACGAAAGGAAACGGCATCATTTCACATCATGAAAGACCATTTGATGATCTTTAATATCAAACCTGCAAGCTGGAGCCACAGTTACAGGTGCCTACACCTGCATATGCCAAACCAGCAGCTAAATGGCACGCCCGTGCGGCACAGCCAGGTCCCGTCAGTATTTGCACAGACCTGCAGGCAGGGATCTGCTCTGCTTCCATCCCCTTCCTCCAGAGGCTGCCAGCAAAGGCACAAGGGTCCCACACACAGGAGCTGGCTGGGTGGGTGGGATTGCCACCCTCTGTTGTAGCATTTGTCTCCTCATCAGCTCATTCCTTGCAGTCATCACCCTCATTAGTTGAGACACAGCGGGGGGGAAAAAAGCCTGTCTGCGAGAACTATTTTAAGCACTGCCAAATGGTCTGAAAAAAGCAATTCACATGGTTTTATTGGAACCCTTCAGACGAGACCAGAAAGGAGGGGACCTGGCTACTCTGCCGTGCCGTACCCCATTCCGTTAGGAGGCCCTGAGTCACGGCACTGCAACAGTAGCAAGAGCGATCCCCTCTCCCGCGCTCAGCTCTGACAGTGACTCACGCCTCCCCCGCCAGAGACGCGGCTGCATTTTCTCCGCTGCGTGGTGAGGGGAGTCATCTGCTGCTTGGTAGTGCCTGTAGTAACAGCTGCAGAGCGCAAACCTCAAGGCAAATATATATAGATATATATTTACACGCAGATATGCATATATATATATATATACACACACATATACACACAGAGATATATATATATATATACATACACACATGCATACACATAGATATATATACACACAGGCGCGCAGAGAAGGGGAAATGAGATGGGAGAGGCTGTGTCTTCAGATGGCGCTGCAGGGACCGATGCGGTGCAGGCAGGGGAGCGTGGGCCCGAGGGTGAGAGCACCCTGCAGGCACTGATGCTCACCCAGGACATGTGGCATTGTACAAGGCTGTTCAGGGATAATAACATCAGCTATTATTAGCCCATTAATTACACTGAAGGGATTATAAAGTAGCTGAACTTAACGACTAATTTAGGCTTCCTTACCAGAAGGGAAAGAAGAAAAAAAGGTCTTTAAGCTGAAGGATAGCGCTGGCAAAAGAGCAAAAGCTGTGTGAACCTGCCTTGGCTGTATTTGGGCTGGCAAATGACAGGAATTACAGTTGCCAGAGGCTGGGGATTCTGGAGCAGCTCTGCAGCAGGCCAGGACCGAGGGGGGTAAAAAAAAAATGGTGTGGTAATTTTTTTTTTTTTTTTTTTTTTTTTCAGTTTTCAGTTTTTCAGATTCAGGAGCTGAATCACTTTCCAAAGGAGTTGCATTAAGGTGTTACCTGTGCCTCCTGGAAACGGGCCTGGGTGTAGTAAGTGCTTGTGTGTTTGCCTTGGGGTCTCAAAAGGAGTTCCCGCAGGCTTTAATATTCAGGGGAAACTGAGGAACTGCTGTCACAGCAGCTGCATCATACCCTCCTCTCCCACTAGCTGCACCTTTCTGCAGCGTCACAGAGCCATCCTGGGGTAAATACCCAGTGGGTGCAAATCAGTGTGGCACAGAGGGGTGCAGCCAGCGTCTCAAAGGAACGTGTCTTGGCAGTGCTGCCATGGATATCACCCAAACCGGCTGCAGACCTGCGTTTGTAAGTTGTTGCTAGTTTATTTTTTCAGTGCACTTACTGCTCAGAAGGAAATAATTGTTGGCTAGTTAAGAAAAGGAAGATTTATAGAGATGTCTCACCAGACCGTTGGCTTAGGCTGGATGCAGACAGCAAGTACAACAGCGTGAGCCAGCTCAGCGGTTTGCCTGAAGCCCAGCGTTGGCGCTGCCAGTGGTGTCTCTGCACAGGTGCTGTTTTGCAGGTGGACGTCTGGTCCCTGGGCATCATGGTGATAGAGATGATAGACGGGGAGCCTCCCTACTTCAACGAGCCGCCGCTGCAGGCCATGCGCCGGATCCGGGACAACTTGCCACCCCGCGTGAAGGACATGCACAAGGTCAGACTTCCCATAGGTGATGAGGGTCTTGCACGTACAAATGTTTAATAACAACCCCATAGCCACACACATCCATGCCCACGGATAAATGCATCTTTAAGGTACCGCCTGTGGGTCCCACATAGGACTGGCGTGGGGAGGATCCAAGGCCAAAGCCATCAGCGAGCCGTAGCCTTTTTGTGCCCAGCCCTGCCTTTGCTCCTGGAGGGAGCTGGGCAGAGCCTCGTGCTCCCTCCGCTTCCCACCCTGCCCAAGGGCCAGAGCAAGCTGGCACATCGGCCCCGCTGCCAAGGGGCTGGTACACCCATGCCCAGCGCCAGAGCGTCTGGGTGCCTCCCATTTTGGGTGAGCTTCTGCAAGTTGGACCTGAGCCCTCGGCATCTGTTGGTGCTTTTCTCACCCACCGCGCGCAGAGCGGGGGAGCGTGTGCTGTTCTGCACCCCGCGGATCACAAATACTCTGAGCGTTAATGGCGCGTAGAAGACACGCAGCCCTTCAGCTCAGTACCTCCATTGCCATAGGAAAGCTCGCTGTGTCCCTTGTCTTCCCAAGAAAAGCAGCGTGCACAGACCCAGCGTAGGCTGGAAAAGGGTGTCTTTGTGTGCCCCTAACGCCAGTGCCATGTTGCAGGTCTCCTCGGTCCTCCGGGGCTTCTTGGACTCTATGCTGGTGCGGGAGCCCTCACAAAGAGCCACAGCACCAGAACTGTTGAGACACCCATTTCTTAAACTGGCTGGGCCCCCTTCTTGCATCGTGCCCCTCATGAGGCAGCACAGGCATCGCTGAAGCCGGCGACTGTTTGGAGGATGTCAGTGCAGAGTCTGGATAGCGGCCACGCAGGAATCCCAGCAGTTGCGTGGGAACCGCAGGCGGGGATGAGCAAAACCTTGCAGAGGAAAACAAGCCCTGTGGAAATACTGCGGTGTATAAAGACCCAAGGAGGTGCTCTCTGGGGCTGCGAGGGAGCAGGGAATGATCCTGGCCCCCAGCTGGGTGGCCACGCTCTGCCGTGGACCGTCGCTCCCCAGTGCTGTTGTCTTCTCAGCCATCTAGGCAGAAGGCGCCAAATGCAAACAAGGTTGAAAAGATAATTAGTAGAGGTAGAGGATAGCACAACCAGAGTGAAACACCAGAATTTTATTGCAGGCTACAGCACTTCTATTTCAGAACACTTTTCTGACAAAAAAAAAAAAAAGCACTTTTTATCTCAGTCATAGCAGCGCAATGTATTTTGCAACAAATTTGTAATTTTCTGTACAGTACATTTTGATAATTTGCAGTACTTTGTCATGTAACTGTTGTGTTAGTTGAAGTAATAAGTGTAACTTAGCAAGAATTTGAGAAGCTAAATTTCCTACTTTTTTAACCCTTTTAAAAAGAGAAAAAAAAACCAACACACCTTGAGCGAGTTAGGTGGTGTTGCAGATTTTCCATCGGGGGTGAGGAGCGCACTCGTCCCACTGTCATAGCAGCCTGAGGAGCCATCGCTGCCTGCCTGTGGGAGCACGGGCCGTCCCCATGAGCACGTGGGCGCTCGCCCTCTCGGTGCTACCGGTGGCGCGGTGGCGATCAGAGCTGCTGCTGAATGGTAGCGGTCATCGGGGTCTCCCTGCCAGTTTCTCCAGCGGTGGGAGCTACCGCATCTGGCGTACCTTTGCTCAAGGGTCACCCCCTCGTGCCATGGCGGTCCCATCGTTTTATGACACCACCAGGCCAGTTTGTTATCACAGAAACCTCCGTTAGTTCTGTCACGCTCTGGAAGTGGAAAGGAACGGCAGGAGCCCGCCCACCCACCCAGCGGGTTCCTCCAGGGCTCAGACAGACCCTTGTGACGCGTTCCGAGACGTTTGCCATAGAGGAGTCGCGCTGCTGTCTAGACCTTTTTGAATGTTGATGCAACAGTTGACTACTACGGTGCAATTTTGTGTTATTCGTTGGATGACTTTGCATGTTAACTGTAGGCCTAAATAGATTTGCCTTTAAAATTTTTAGAAGTGCTTCATAATTATTTCAATTATAAATGGATATTATTTATTAATGATTAGTTCTTTTTAATTATGTATAATACAAAAGCCATGTTTTTCAAGGGTTTGGTTTTTTTCTTGCTGACCTCATTTTACAATATTATTAAGAAATGCAAAGCCAATTTTGTGAAAACACAGTTAGTTTCTTTCTTACTATGGAATTTCATAGTGAATAAATTAGTTGTTATTTATTGTAGTAAATTATAAACAAACATCTAAATCTGGCAGGAGCTGTTTCTTGTAGATCTTCCTCCAGGACAAAAGAGTTGTCAATAGTAAAGAAGTTCCTTTAGTACTGCCCTTAAAAAGTTAAAGAATAGTTGAAGGGAGGGAAACTAACAGAAAGGAAAGAGGAGATAAATACAAACTCAGACATAGGATAAACGTTCTTACATCTGTGTGTCTTACTCCCCGCTGCTTTCTTTTCTTAACTCTGTTTGCACATATTGAGAAGACACTAAAGCAAATACGTTTGCTCCTGCCGCCCCACTGCGAACACTCTCCCGGTACCCACCCACAGAAACCTGGCAGCACCCACCGTGTCCTAAGGTGTTTCTATTTTGTAGTCTTGACAACTCAGGAAAACAGGCTGCACCAGTAAAGGCAATGACACACAAACAAAGCTGTAATACTAGCCACTAAATAAAGGAAACTTTTTTAACCATCTTTGAATAAAAAAGGGGTTGGGGTTGGTGGGGTTTTTTCTTCAAGATTCAGCACATTTTAGGCTGTACAAGTGAAGAATTTTCTGCAACTTTCTTACCATTAGATACTTTAAAGGTATTCATCAAGTTTACTGAACGTTTTGTCAATTTCAGAGGGTTTTTTTGTGAACACCAACTACTGGTGAGACAAATGCACATGCAAGTTAAATAAATTAATTAATAAACGCTTTAATTTTCAGTGTGTTTTTTTCCCCCACCCCTTGTTTCTATTTTCTATTTGATTCAGTCATACAGTATTGGACCAAGCAAATAACAAGAAAAAGAGGGTCCTTGTCTAGAATGTGCACTATAAACACACATAGACATATATAAATATATATATATATATAAATATAGTGATTTACAAGACTCAGCGGCCATGTCTGTGTTGAAAGGCAGTGGCTCAGCCCTGGTTCCTTCCTGCTGATCACAGCCGTGCCCTGACTCCTGGCTGGGGAGTGGTGGGAAAGCCCAGCCCCAGCGGAGGTCGCAGGGCATGAGCACCAGCACCCTGAGGGCTTGGGAAAGCCACTGGATCAAAAATAAAACCTGTGCGAGCCCACCAGCCATGGGAAGCTGACATCAGGGGTCAGTGCCTGTATGGGCAGGAAAAAGCAGGTTGTTCTGTACTTTTTGATGGTATTTGTTAGTTTAAGATAGTGGAAGATAGAGCTGTCCAGCTATCATTTCCCAAATTACAAAGGTAGGAATAAGACCTCAAAAAAAGAGTGTCTCGGTGTCAATAATGTTTTCTCCTGGTTCATGGTACAATCACTGTGTAAACACCTATGCTGAGCTATGGGAGTGTGGCAAAACCCAGGAAGCCTGTGAGCTAAAATCCCTAAACACAGCACACACAAAAATAAATCCCAAAGTGAGAGGAAAATAGAAGGAAATAATCATTCAAATCTGTATCACCAGCCTTTGCAAACACCTTGTCACTGGAGACTAATTTTGTTCCTCCCTGTGACCTTCCCACCTCCAGGTGTGACCAGTCCCGGAGCAGCTGTTTGTCATGCACCAGTCTCCCCTCTGGCACAAAAAGAAACTTCCTAGTGGCAGAAATCACCAGTGTGGTTTGTCATGCTAAAGCAAATGATGGAGTTAAGAGAAATATTCGAGAACGATCCATTTCAACCCAAGATACCATGATTCTGCCATTTTGAGAGTCCTCCAGAAACACACACACTTGCGTTAGAAAAATACCCAACTTCTCCTTTACACACAGGAAAAAACCTGATGGCTCAACACGAGTCAGCAATGAAACACCCAAACACGCAGCCATCCTGTGCAGTCAGTCGTGTGGTACAGAAAATGCTGAGAAGTGATGAGCACACCCATACAGCTCCGCATACAAAGGACTCGAGAAAGACCAGACCTGTTGAAACATTTCTGCCTGCCTTTCCCTGCCCTCTAAATAATCCTTTTTTTTTTTTTCTTTTTGCCTTACACATCCTTAATGTTTGGCTCCTACCCATTCATCTCTCATGCCTACTGAAGCCATTCCTCCCAGGCTCCCCACTAGCATCATTCAGCTAATAAAAATGATATTATTTGCTTTCTTAAGCATCTTACAGATGAGGTTATATATTACTTTCGGTTGCTGATATCAGTGAGTGTCTCAAAACGCATAAGCCATCACTCAAAAAATCCATACCAACCCCAAAACCCAACACTTCACTTTGGCTGTTTCACCCTCAGCACTTCAAATAAAACCAGTCAGGCAAAAAAAGCAGGGCCTCGCCACAGGCTGGTACCTTGGGTTACACAGTTGAGGGAGCCACGTTCATCACCCTCCGCAAGTCTGTTCCGAGGGCAGCCTCTGCAGGAGCCTCTCAGCTCCTGCAACCCGATGGCTCTTGAGCCCTCAGCCTGGTCCCTGTGGTGTCCACACTGCAGAAGCAGTTTCCTCCATCACTACCACCTTGTGGGCTGCACAGTCTTGCCCTTGTTGGGCATCTCAGCAAAAACATAAACTCTTTTTAGGGTTTTTTTAAGATACCAGATGTTGGGAGCATCCATTCACCCAGAAAAGATCTTAATCTGCTGCACCAGCTGAGGCTGACCCCGCGTATGGCCAGTTACTCGAATGCAAGTGTTCTGCCTGTCGCTAAGGAACAATGGCTTCCGAGGTCACCAGCTCTATAAGTATTCACAAATACTTGTAATTTTAGTAGCAGAGGCCAGGGCATTTACTGGCTATACATTGATAATTTCTAATTAAATTTCTAATAGTAAGTACTATGTAAGTCATTAAGAGCTGCTTTAGTAAGTGCTTAATTATTACAGGTCCTTATAGAGCTCAATAGAGTGACAAGTTTCTTATATTTACCCACCTTCTACTAGTGTTCATAAACATCTAAAAAGCAAAGCGTTCCAAGTTTGCAGCTAGCTCATAATAAGCCATCAATGAAGGAAAGCTAAATATAAAATTAAATCACAATAAAAGTGCTGCCAACCTCGAGATGCCGCTGTAGTTTGATGGCTTTTTTAACCTCTCATAAATAATTTTTAAAAAATGGAAAATTCAGACCAAAATCAGTAAATAGTTGTTAACAAAAGGATGGAAAGAATTAAAAGATTCAAAGGGTTTTCTTTCAAAATCTTAACTTTAAACAAGATACATCAGTCTGGGGCACAATGCAAACTCACACTGAGCTGAAACTGTTTCTATTTCCTCTCTTCCCAAAGAAAGAAAAAACATTTCAGTCCATCAAAAAAAAAATATTCTATCTTAATTTAGAAAAATCAAGAAACTACTATATTCACGCACCTCTGTTCCTGATAGCTTACAGACACTTTCACCCTGAAGGTGCTGCTGAGCGCTGCCGACGGGAAACCTCCACCACCTGGCATGAGAAGCAGCAGAAGTTCTTATGGTCCATGGGCACGGGGCTGTGAGGGCTGCACCAGGCTTGGGGGGTGTCCTCTCGTCAAATGGCCAGTGCCATCACCTCAGCGCACTGGCCAATGCTCATGCATTGGGATCCGTCAAGGACAGTCTCCTGCGAGCGGTGAAGACGAGGTTTTCCTTGGGCATCTCTGCTATGGCAGCCCTTAAAAGGTCACTGCAGGTTTAATTAAAATCAGTTTGCCGAGTCAACCATAAATGAGCATTTTTTTTTTCATCTGAAATACATGTAGATGTTTGAGCGCCTCTCCCTGTTAGACCAGGCAGATCGTGCTCACTTTCTGCAATCGGGGAAGCACCACCACGAAAGGGGCTAAAAGCCACCAACAGCTTTCCTTGAACAAGATACACCAGATTCCCGACTGCTCCAACAGCAGCCTGGAGATAACATTCAGCCAGTAGCTCCATCCACCGGCCACTGCCTCTCCTGAGAGTGACACAGCCAAGTCCCATATTTTATTGCCTTTAATCAGCCCCAAGTAAACCCCGAACTCTAGCTTCCAAGGGAGGCTAAGAAAGGTTAAACACAGCCCACAAAATGCTGCAAGGGTGCAGAGCAGTGGGTTTGCCACCTTTTGCTCTGGTTTTGAGAAGCATCTGTCAATCCCTCACCTGCCATGGACAATCCTTCCTGCCTCCAAACCCACTCTGCAAAGCAAGTACGATTTCTGCGGGATACAAGGAACTATAATGCAAATGGGACTGCCAGCAATGGCTTGTGTGAGGAGCCATCACACCAAGTAAAAGCAGGAGGTGGAGAGGAAGCAGCATAAAGGCTTTGCATGGTTGTGTTGTGTATTTTTAAATACTTTGCACCTACCCTGCCCCTGCCAGCGGCCATGCACTGGCCTTAGTATGAGGCTGGAAGCACCCAGGGCTCGTGGCAAGCAGCTGAGCCATGCAAGTCCACTACTGGTCCGGCCATCCCTTCAGGGAGTTAAAAACTGGAGAGGGGAGAGGCATCAGAAATCAAAAACTTATAAAAACACTGCAATGTGCATTTCCCTATCTCTGTAAAGCTACTACTAAAGGCAAGCGGAAGGGAAGAATCTCTTTTATGCCACCCGTTTAAAATTTCCATATCTAAGTGGACACACAACTAATTCGGGTTTCACAAGGGAAAAGGAAAAGAAAAAAGGGATAGGTGCTGATGAATGTGAAAAGGAGGAGGGGAAAAGCCCTAATGGGCTCTCCTAGAGAAACAGATGGCACAGGGGAAAACCAGGATCCTCCTCCTTGTTTCCAGCCACAAAGCCCTTCTCTCCCCCCATTTTTCAGAGACAATGCCCCAACTCTTTTGTATCTTAATTATAGCCAACTGAACCAGCAGAAATTGCTCCTACTGACACCAAAGACTTGCAGCTCCCTTGGAGGGAATCGATCAGGTGGGGAGCGAGTCTGAGGTGTCTCCAGTAGGGTGCAATTTCCGTCCCCATCCTGCCACCATGTCCTGCCCCAGTGCTGCTCACCCGCACCACCATGCCATCCCAATGGCTCCTTCCTGCAGCTGCCGTGCCAAAATGTGCTATTCAGAAGACAAATGACAACGGAGGGGCTCCTGTGGCATCTGCAGTTCAGCTGTTTCCTCGGGTTTTTGCTTTATGGTTTTTTTGCCATGTCAAATGCAGGAGCAGATGTTGCAGGCTGATGGGAGCTGGCTGGGAGAGCCTTTCTGGCTGGAGGGCAGACAAGAGCAAGGCAGGACAAAGCTGATAACTACGGCCCCTCTCTATTAAGGATGAACCTTTAATCCTTTTATTCACCCTGCTGCTACCTATAGTTTTTTCTGGCTGCCTCTAAAAGAACCTTTTTTAAAAAAAAATAATCAGCTCATTGTAGGCAGTGGCACTTGGGTCAGCCTGAAGCCCGCCCAGAACACTTTTCACTGGAGTTTTAAAAGAAAAGGGCAAAGCCACAAGCATCATTAGTGCCATAATTTTGCTTCTTACATCCCAATGAGAAAACAAAAAGCCAAGCACGACATAGAAATGAGACTAGGAATAAGACAAAACAGAATGCTTGCATCCACCTTCATTAAAAAAAAAAAACCACATAAATTTTGGAGGAGGCTGCAGTGTTAAAAATCAATTAAGTTTCTCCTCTTGCACTTCTCAACATTTAAATTACTGTTTTTCTATGCTTATTACCCTGTTTTAAGCTGAAAGAGGAAAGTCTGTACGAGTGCCTGTTTGGATCAAATCAGTTCAAGCACAAGATATTCCCCATACCCTAAATGAACACGAGCTCTGGACCAACCCTTGCTGCAGGAACACCGGAGCCAAGGGTCTGTAAAGGTTTCGGCAGGAACCAGACAAAACCAGAGTGAAATGCGCCACTGCCTACAAAACATGAAAGCAAGCAGCAGCCAAGAGATCAGAACAATATTAGAAATAACCAATAAATTGCAGAATACCAAGCCACCACCATGTTTTCACCAAACCATGTGCATACTAGAATAAATCCTACATTTAAAATTCATTCAGATTATGTATTTTTGCACTAATTCCATTAGATATCATGGAGTTTTAAAAAAGCATTACATCATTTCAAAATAAGAAGGCAAATCAAGTATTATATATGTACATGTTTTAATTAATTTTAAAAATTGTCTACATTTAAGGACAGATTTCAAGGTTTCCCTTATATTTTTTCTGTTACATTAGATTATACCTGAATAATCTGCATAGTAACTTTAACATTTCTGCTTTCTTTTTTATTTTTTTCACTGTGAAAATATCAGTTGCAGGTAGCAATGTAACATCTCAACAACAATCACAATACGTGCAGGATGTCCAGCCAGAAGCATTTCTCAGTTGACTTGCAGTAGCATGGCACTTTATAATTTGTTTATCAATACTTTTTTTTTTTTTTTTTAATTTTACTTCAGATGTGCCTCAAGAAGCAAAAACAAACTTTCTTCACTCAGTCTCAAGTGTGGGGTCAGCTCCTCAGCTGGCTGCAATCTGCTCTAATTTATACCAGCTTGAGGTTCTGGCCTTTATTTTTTTTTTTTTCCCCAAAAACACACCTGTATTGCCTTCATGCTATCCTTAACATAAGTGCAAGCTTCAGGAATGTGCTTTGTGTCCCTTCACTAGAAAACTTCAATGAAGTATGTGCAATGGCTCCATCCCCAAGCCCTGCTCCCTGCACAAGACAAGAACAGAGAGGGCTGAACGCTGCCAAGAGTGGCACATTGGGGAGGTTAGACTCTCTTGAGATGGAAAAAAGAAAAAAAAAAAGAAAAAAAGCTAATTTTGCCCCAGTGTTAAACTTTGACATATGAAGCATTTCTGTTCCCAGATGATCAGCCCAGCTGCTTAAGAAGGTATTCATACCACCTACTGCCACGGACACACTCCTAGAATCACATGCTCCCACTCTTACAGAGACAGCTATGGCACTGCACTAGCTGTGTTAAAGCCTAACTACGATTAGGTGGTGTGAATACCATCTCTAGCCCCCCCACAACCTTTCCTCACCCATAGAAAAAAGTGCTTTTGCTTTTTCTACCTGATAAATATTTGGGCTTCTTGATCCTGTCCCCTATCCCATGTGTTTGTACTGAGATCTGTCGCGAGGAATCTGCACTTGGTTGGCTGTCAGCTTGTGGTGGATATGGTAAACACAGAGGGTTATCACGATAACCAGCCCCAGTATCAGGCCCAAAATCAGCGGCAGGGTTTCTTCTAACTGCTCCCTCTGGTCCACCGGACACTTGTGTTCTGCAGGGACACAAAAACAAAGGAAAGAGGGAGAGAGATAAGAATAAGCCTTTGCAAATCTGAACTCTCGCTGCAGCAGTGAACTGACCTCCCCAGAGTCACAGCTCCACACTGGGGGTCCCTGCGCAGCAAAACTAGCTGCAGCAGCAAGGGCAGGCTGCAACCACCACCGGAGCCCCAGGGAGAAAATCAGCTGCTTTGGAGGGAAGTGAAATCACAGTCACCACACAGGGTCTGGAGGGAGAGGTAACATCTATCACACCAGCTGATGCAGTGGGAAAACACACTTCTGTTGCCCTCGGCTCCTCTTCAGGCCTCTCGGCCACAACAGCACAGTAATGGCCTCGTTAGGAGCAGGACAGCGTAAGTCTAAGTCTGCTGACTGGCTGAAGATCTGCTTTGTCTATTTAGTTAGAAAGTCTATAAATACTGTATCACAAGCCCACACCACCAGTAAGTCTCCAATCACTTACCCTGCTCGGCATTAAAAGATTTTCCCCCTCTATGCGCAGCACCTCTCCCCTCTCTGTGAGCTCCCCACGGGGAGGTGACCAGCACTGGCAGAGCATCCCTGTGTGTTGGTGGTCAAACAGCATCCTGGCACCCCACGGTTTTTGTCAAATATGGCAAAGGATGAGCAGAAGCAACATGAGCCTCCCCAGTGTTTTTGTCTATGGCCTATGAGTCCCTGGTAATAGCCTAATAAACCACTAGATAATAATAAGAACTGCAGCTATGATGGAAAAACACTTCTCCATTCAGCTTGCAAAGGCCACCAAGGTTAGGAAACATGCTACACTGGTAATCCCGGTTCAGCTCCCTCACACTTCTAGAGTCCACTGCAGGCCTGTATGACAGGATCACAATTTAAGTTTCCCCCCCCGGGACTGTTGATTATCCGTACTGATGGACAGGCAGAGCAGATGCTGCTGGATGGGGCTGCCACACCAAAAAGAAGAAAAATGTCAACTCTAGGGGGAAAAAAAAAAAAGTTATGAGGTACAGGAGGAACAGTGTTCTGGCCCCTGGATCATCTTCTTGATGGTACTAGAGTTGTAATGAAAACAGCAATTACTTAAAAAAAAAAAAAAGTGGATAGAAATAAAGGCTGTATGTTAGATGGGCAGATACAAAGGGCACCCACTAATTCCTCCCACCAGTAAAGACCATCCAGATGGGTTCCCCAGGCAGCTGACTGCAAGACGCAGAGATCTGCAATAGCCATCAACAGCAAATGCTCTGCAAATCTAATGGCATGTGGCAAAGAGTAGGAAAACCCCAGAGACCCCCAGGCCCAGGCAGGAGGTGACAGCACCGATGCATCTCCAGCAGTGCCAACACCTCCAGGAGCTTCGTCGTCTCCCAGAGCCAGAGACCTCCTCCCAGCACCAGGCTTGCAGCGATGCCATCAGGAAACCTTTCAAGCTGTAAATGAAGTGAAACAAAAAAGCAAAAGTGAAATGTAGTCTAACAAAAAAATGCCCTTCTCGGTTCTAGTTGCTCACTGTTTCACCAGAGGAGTGATTAATCACCAGGACTGTGTTACAGGCGATTCAGCAATAGCTGCAATGCAGGGGTTTTGTTTGTTTCTATTAAGGAGAAAGGGAAAAAAAAAATCCTGATTATTATTTAGCTCCCACAATTGTGTTTCTAGAGCTTTATGAAATCCCAGCTGAGGATGCTAGGGCCTGGTGCGACTTGCAGCGCCAAAGCAGAGACACAGCGGCAGGGTGGCAGCCCCGGACCTGACTGAGAGCAAAGCCGCACACGGGGGCAGTGCCAGGGGGCCAGGGGTGCTCCGACCCCCTGCCCCACGCTGTGGTACAAAGCAGCACCCCTCCTACGGGAAAGATCCACGCCAGGGGAGCTCCTCCACACTTGCCACACGGCTGCAGACAGCCCGACGGGCCAGGGTGTGCTGCCGGGCCGGTCAGAAGCGCTTTAGCTTAAACCCTCCAGAAAATGAAACGAGCCTGCTGTAAACCCAACCGAGGCCATTCACCTGTGCTCAAACGCAGCAGGTTTGCCAGCGTGCCTCTCCTTAAACAAGAACGATGCTGCATTTGCAGGAGCACGGGGTGAATGCAAGGGTCTGCAGCCAGCAAAGAAGGCAAAGCTAAGAGCACCAGTGCTGCAATGCACAGGGCTAACCCAACTCTAAAGCACCTGCTTGCAAGATACGATTTCCCAGCTTTTGCCAAAGCAAACTGGCTGCAGAGCACAAAGCACGCCAGAGGACAGGGCTGAGGCTCTGGTGGGTGCCCACAGAAAGCCATTAGCTGTATCTGAGTGTCTGAGTCACAACTCAAAAAGGTGTCAATTCCTGCAATTGGCCAAAGATGACAGTTCTTTATCCTGACATTTCGTAAAATGGATTAAAAAAAAAAAAAACAAAACCACAAACCACACCAAAAAAACAAGGAAGGGGGAGGGGGGGAAACAACCAGGTAAAGCAAAGCTCGCAGTCTCCAGCAGCACCCCCGCAGCCACGCTGCTCTCCCCAGTCGGACACTACTGCACCTCCCCAGGCAGAAAGCACTCTGCCCCAGCAGTAACGGCAGAGCAGCCACCTCCTGCCTTACCAACACCTTCTCCTCACCAGACACATCCATTTTCTCCTTTTGGAGCAGATCACCAAAGTGTGGGCTCTTTGGAGAGTGTAGGAGGAACAGGAATGGGGCTGTGGGGGATCGAGCACGGGAGCACAAGCACAAACACATCTGCAGCAGAACTAAGGCTGTCCAGATGCTGACTGCTAAGGGGATGAATTTTGTATTTTAACATTAATATAATGTTTAAACACATCATTTTACAATATAAAACTATTTTCACAATTATAACAACATACTTTAACATTGACGCAGCATTTTTCACCCCATGAGTTCAAAGCATTGCATAGGCACCAATGTCCACAACACCACAGGGAGGGAGGTAACAGGCGTCATTCCTGGTCTATCAGCAAAGGAAAAGGCAAAGGGGGAGCAGGAGGGGAGAAAGGCTTGCATAAAGTCCACAGCAGACACAAATTCAGACACTCAGCCCGTCAAGCACAGTATGGGCAGGAGGGCTGGCTGATGCATGGACAAAGGAAACACCGTCCCATTGGGAGCTGCTATGTATTTTAAATCAATGCAGGAAAACAGCCCTTTCCCTCAAATTTTCCTGAGGATTTTGCTTCAAGCCACAGGGAGCTCAGCATTTCCCAGATTGTTGGGTATTACCCCTTAGTCGAGGAAAGCAAAAAAAGTCCCCGGCAAATTTTAACTCCGTAAAAAGTTCAGGTGATGCCGGGAGTTTTGCTGCATCCCGAACGTGGCAGGATCCCCCCCGTGCTGCAGAGGTGCCACCCCGCAGCCCCGCTCCCTGCCCCGCCAAACAAAGACCGCAGGCGGACACAACGGAGGCATTTAGGTACGTTCCTCATTGTTCTTTGTGCTGCACTTCCTCCAACACCCTGCTCACCCAGGCTCACGTACCGCCACCGTTTCTATGGTGAGCAGTCGTCCAATTTCAGCACTAGGCTACGAAACCAACCAACAGGCCCATTTTCTTGTTTCAGCATCCTTCTGCAGAACAAACAGCAGAGCGGTACAGGGAGCGGTTGTTTCCCACAGTCACGACCACAAGCCTGAGGACCAGCGCAGGGGCTGTTCAAAGGGATGGGAAAACAGCCCAGCTGCGTCTGGCACGGTATGATGGGGTTTTTGAGATTTTGAAGTGGGCATTTGTAAGTGATTAGCTTAAAAAAACAACCAACCAATGAACCAAACAAAAACAAAAAAACAGTCCAGGTGCTTTTTTAAATGTGGCCAAATACCTTGCAACAGGAGCTACTGGGTGCCAAGGACCCTTGAGAAAATGTGGCCCTTTTTCGGGGTGGCTCAGAGGGAGATGAGACCTCCCAGATCCTGATCCCTAATTCTCAGCCTTTGTATCCCATTGTATTAGTATTTTGCATTATTTTGATTAAAATCAAGAGCTGGCAATTGCTGTGGGGTTCTTTTGTCAATTTAAATGTCTTCCTCACACCCTCTCAATCCAGCTCTTTTTACTGATCTTTTAAGCTGAAAAATGTATGCATTTTCCCTATTAAAAAAAATAAATTAAAATCCCAAGCTCTGAATGAAAAAAAATGTTCTGCTGCTTCTGCAATGAAATAGGTAAATATATGTACTTACATATATTTATATATATGTGATAGCTGGAAGCAGCATCTTAAAAAAATGAAAGAAGTATATTCTAGCGCATGAGTTTAAGCATTAAAATAAATAAATATATAAAAAGCAATCCCATTACTCCCTACAATATTTTTAATCCATCCCAGACAGTACAGTGTCAGGACTAATGACAAAATTACAAAACCTCTCCCTCAGTTTCTTTGCAGCAAAAGGGCCCTGACCCTCCTGCATCTCAGCGATTCTTCTGCTCTAGCAGGTCTCTTCCTCTATTCTATATTTTTAAATGTTCTGTAGCTTGTTCATAGTTAATAGGAATTTTACGTAATGGGAAATTAATGAACCAAAAAGGAGAAAGCTAATTACTGTAATATAAGATTGGCAGTGATTCTCATACCCCACAAAGCATCATGTTTTGCCATGTATGTGCTGAGGACATGCTGGTCTGCAGGGCTGGTGGGGACATGCCACAGGGAGAAGCGGCAGAGCCCCAGAAAGCGTCACTGATAAATGACTCTTGGGCATTCCTGACCATCCCCTCAGGTGCTCTTTGCTATTTAACATCATTCAACAAAATTGTGGAATTCAGCAAAACAAAGTGTCCTTGAATAAAGAGAGCAACAACAACAAAAAAACCCCAAAAAACAACAACAACAAAAAAAACCCAACAAAACCAGAAAGCCTGACAATGAGAGAAACCGTGCTTTCCTCAGGAGGAGAAATTCCCTGCACGGGTTTAAAGATTGCTAAACCAACCAGGGTTTCTTTGTGTCCTGGAGAAAAAAAACAACCCAAATTACAAAAACAAAGGGGAAAAAAACCCCCAACAACCAACAACCCCCCCCTCCAGAAATTAATTTATTGCCTGATATGAAAGACTGTATCATGAAAAAGGCAGGTAGTTCCCTTTGGCAATGAACCCCAAGTTTGGTTGTTTTAACTGTCAGCTCTCGGACTTGACGAGTTTGGTATCTCAGAGACACAACAGCTAACACCGACTCCAGACTTGCATATTTTAAATGTTTTTCTCAGCCTCTAAGGTCTGCCCAGTCAAATCCCAAGTGCAGGAAGCCTGGATCCACAGGAGGAGGAGAGGATGAAGACATGCCAACAATTCTAGGAAACTATTAAATTCTACCTTTTTCTCCCTGTAACATAACCTATACAAAATGTGGTCATACTTTAAAGGGGGAGGGGGGGAAATGGGAGTGAAAAAAGATTTATTTGGGCCCATGAATAAAACCTCCATACTACACTGGCCTTGCCATGAGTAATTCAGCCACGCAGAGCTCTGCCAGAGCCAGCGTACATAATAGCATGTATTTACTACATCAGTTAGAGGAATGCAAGTCGTGAGCTTAAGTGCTTGGCTCTGTAGTCAGTGGTGGCTTTTTATTGTGTTCTAAAATATTTCCCATGTGCAAAATAATAAACCCCCATGTTTTTAATGCCAGGCTTGAAAATAACACCATTATTTTCTAGCTCCTTATTAAAAGATTTGGCTATTACAAATTTTATTTGCATCTTACTACAATAACGGAGTTAATTTGCTAAGATAGCAATATAAAAAGGGGACTAGTCTCAAGACCCGAATTCAGGTGAACACGTCTACACTCCCTCATTCAACCTGATGGGAAAGGCAGGGGAAAGTCGGGGAGGAGGAGTACCATGGGTTCTTCAGGATAAAGGAAAGCAAAATCTGCAGGAATTCTGGCCCACGACAGCATTGCTGCTGACTTCAGTACAACCTTTTGATACGAACAGCACACATAACTACCATTTTCTTTTATCCACAATTAACGTTAAAGAAACCTACGGAAAGGAACAGCGTCCCATGTGTTTGGTGCACGAGGTGCCTCGCTGAAGTCCCTGTTACTCTTCCTTCACCCTTGCAATAAGCATTAATCAAACTGAAGCCAGTAACACACACCACAATTATCTCCTGCCACCGCAGCCCCAAGCTTCCCTCAGCACGCAGTGGCCCTAAAAAGCCCCTGGAGCTGTCCCGAGGCACCTTGCGTGTGCAAGGGCTGCCGAAGCCCTGCAGGGCTCCCCAGGGACTGGGCAGTTCTGGCACTTACTGAAAACCTAGCCAGGTAAGTCCTTACAGAAGCCAAGGTACATGCAACAATAGCCCAAGTTTTGACCAAACAGCAGCTGGGCTGAATCTGTAAAGGTTTTCTGGGGACTACAGAGGCAGAGAATGGGTTTGAGGGACTGCAGGGAGCACTGATGACCTGCTGGAGGGAAGAGCAGGTGCTCTGATAAAGGTGGGACCCGGATTCATTCAGTACATTGCGATACCCCCACAGGTCACGGCAGTGTCAACATCGCAGGGATACAGGACATGCCTTCGCCCTGCACCTTACCTTCACTGAAGACAAAATCCGCAGTGATATCAAAGGGCTGGAGGCGCACTTCCGACAGCAGGAGCTGCACAGACTTCTGGTGGTCACTGGAGACGAGGGAGATGGTCTGCTGCGCCTGGCACTCATAGGACTTCCCAGCCGGGGTGACCAGTGCAGAGAGCCGGTGTGAGCTGGCCGTGTGCTTCCCAGCTGGCCAAGGGGCAGAAACAGCAGAGGTCAGGTCCCGTCTCTGAGAGACCAATGTGACTTTATTAACAAGGCTAATGAACGGAACACAAAGTTACGCAGGCGGTGTACGATGCGGTGGCCATATGCTCCACTGCTCTTAAAGCAGCATTTTCTCCTGGGGTGGGATGATGCTTTCAGCATAACACCCTCCCATAACCAGGGCAGTTCCAGCACTGGGGTTGCCTGTCCGCAAGCAGGAACGGACAGCTGGAGTGCTCGGTCCTTCCAGCACAAAGGAGAGAGCTGGTTCTGCTGCTGCCAGCTACGCTTATCTCGTAGGACTTGATGTCCCTGCGGTCGGAGGACTGGTTTCTATTGGTGTGTACACAGGTTTCATCCTCGGACTGTGCTCATAATCCCTACACTTAAGAAACAGCAATTCCCGTGGCTGCACTTAGACTCTGAATTCAGGTGGGAATGACCAATGCAATTTGGGGACCTCACTACAAAGCAAAACAGGCCTTAACACCTTTCCTGAAAATATAACATGATCATTTCACCCAACTATAGGTTCAGAGAAAATATTTTCCCATCACGTCAAGCTTGTTTTATAAATAAAAGCTGAATACAGCTCATCAAGGTGGAAGGGGTGCCTTCCACCTCCCACTCTTCTGCAGCCCTTTGTTCCCCCTCCAGCAGCACAGAAAGGCAATCAGCATTTTGCACTTGCAGTGGATGCCGAGGTATGGCCACCATCGTGTTTTGGGGACCCAAACAAGTAGAAACAGCAGTGGGATAAATAGCTCCATGTCCAGCGTGCCTTATGTCATAAACTCTGAATGCCCCATTCGCTGGAGTTTGAAAATCTTGAGGAAGAACAATTTGCAAATGACACCGCTTCAACGTTCAGTACAAGGCAACTCATTTCTGAGCAAAACCGATACAAAACAAAAGCCAAAAGAAAGGAAACCCAGTGAGAAAAGAGAAGGATCTGAGGTGCGGAGGTGTGTAGGGGTACGGCTATTGATGTACACCTCATCTTTATCTTCGGAAACAGCTCCTTCCCCCACCTATTAATCCACCATTGGAACCAAGGAGATAATTAACCTTAGAAAATATCTCCTGCGGGAAATGAGACTTTTTTTTTCCAGACCAGGTGTACCCCTGCCCCACCGCCCACCCCCCGGGCCCCTGGGTGCTATTGTGGGTGTCCACAGCAGCCCTGCAAGCAGCCAGATATTGGGCTCTGGGCTCTCCCTCCCACAGCAGCGGTGATGATTGAACTCAAGACACAAGAATAAAGAGATGGGGGGGGGAGAATATGTCGTTTCAAACCAGCACCTGGCCCTGGCTTTATCGGGTGGGTTTGAGGGGTTCCCCCACACACACACTAAAGTGCATTTAAGCGAGTAAGTAGCCCGGGAGGTGCTGGTCTCTGCCCCCCACCCCTCCCACTTCCACGCTGGCCAGACCCCAGGAACCCCCTTTAAACCGCGTCCCCCCAGGGTGCTTACGGCTGACAGCATCCTTGAAGTAGGTGCGCTCGCTGGTGTCGTAGGTGAACTGGATGCGGCTGAGCCTCCAGAAAGCCTCGGGCCCCCGGGACGTGTTGTGCCCCTCCTGCCGAGACAGAGCCGGTCAGGGCCTCAGCAGCCCCGCCGTGCCCCCCAGCCCCCGGGCGCGGGGGAAGCCCCATACCTTCAGGAAGAAGAGTTTGAGGGTGTACGCTTGCTCCAGCCAGGAGATCTCCAGCTCCGACTCGTTAGTGCCACACTTGCCCTTCATCTCGGCGCCCCGCGACAGCGGGATATCAGCTTGTTCCGTGATCAGCTGCAAACGGGAAGCGGGGCTCCGAGGGGTGGCCCCGGCTCTCGCCCCCAGCCCCGGCTGAACACCCTCAGAGGGGACACAGGGCTTCCCAAAGCACCGGCGGCCCCCCCCGCCCTGGTCCTGCCGCGGCCCCGTGGCTGCGGCGCTGCAGCCCGGAACCCCC